>CAUYQU010094746.1:0-18931 GCA_963574635.1 Cheracebus regulus | reverse complement strand
CAGACACATAAGAATTTAAAAAGTGCTTTCACAGGCCGGACGTGGTGGCTCATGCCTGCAGTCGCAGAACTTTGGGAGGCCGAGGCAGGTGGATTACTTGAGGTCAGGAGTTCGAGACTAGCCTGGCCAACATGGTGAAACCCCATCTATACTAAAAATATATATATATACAATAATTATCCAGGTGTGGTGGCATGCGCCTGTAGTCCCAGCTACCTGGGAAGCTGAGGCAGGAGGAGCACTTGAGGCTGGGAGGCGGAGGTTCCAATGAGCCAAGATTACCCAATGCACTCCAGCCCGGGTGACAGAGTGAGACTCTGTCTCAAAAAAAATGTGCTTTCATGTACAAATTTTTTATCACTCTCACAAGTGCCTTCTCAGATGACATATGCAAGCTCTGTTTCTCCATTTCCAGAGAAGAAATCTATAGCCCAGAGACATTAGGTGATTACTCAATAAAGTCACTCAACTTGCAGATGACAGAGCCAGGATTCAAAGTCCTAGACTTCTCATCCAGGGTCCTTCCCTTTAAATGCTGTATCTCTAATACACACATGATCTTCCTTTCTGCTTGTCTAGGTGCACCTGGCTCCTCATTGTGGCTGGTAGTGACTGGTAGTGTCAGGTAGCGACCTTCCCATGCCAGGAAGCAGTCAAACTAAGCTCTGATGGTCATTCATCAGAGTCAGGGTTGAGTAGATTCTTGTGCTGCAAATGGGGGCTTTTGCTGCAATGCCATAGTGCAATGTTAGCAAATCAGCATCTACCGACAGATAAGAAATCCAGCTATGTCAGTTTCAGTGTTCGTACCACAGACTCACCCACCAAATAGCAGTATTCAGACACTAGCTGGGTTTGTTGTTGTTTCAAAATTTTTATTTTGTGCTGCATCTCTACAGAACTGCAAACACTGGGTCTATTAAAAGAGCATGGAGACAAATCATAATATAATGTTAGCCCCTATCTATAATCCACATGAGCTGCTTTGGCCAGTGAGTGGTGGAAAATGCACATGTTAAAATGTGAGGAGATTCTTTTACTGGGTTCCTTGGTGGAAATGTAGGTGTGCCAATTAAGCAGTAGTTATCAGAGATGTCCAATGCATCTCGTTAGATGACTTATTTTGAAGCTCTTGGGCATGAACATGCAATGACAAAGATCACGGGCTCCAATATCAGCCAGACCTAAGTCCAAACATGGGTCTCTTCACATCCTGATTTTATGACATTGGGCAAGTCATTCAACTTTTCTGATCTTCTGTTTGCTTCATAGGTAAGATATAATAATATTTTACATATCTCGCTCTGTCATCCAGGCTGGAGTGCAGTGACACAATCTTGGTTCACTGCAACCTCCGCCTCCCAGCCTCAAGTGATACTCCTGCCTCAGCTTCCCAGGTAGCTAGGACTACGGGCACATGCCACCACACCTGGCTATTACAGGTGAGGACTAAATGAGAGAATCTGTATAAAGTTCTTAGCCCTGTGTCTGGCACATAGTAAGTGCTTGACAAATATTAGTCGTTTTAATTACTAGAGTAGCAATTAATTAGCAGTAGTAATTACTAATACAACTACTACTTCATTACCAGCATTATAAACTCAAGTGTTACAAATAATTCTGGGGACAGAGGATTTCCCCTAACTCCAGATATCAGCTCTCCCAGTTAAGCTGATCTAAGTCATGAATCTAAACCTTGTGAACACTAGTTAACTTCATTTTATATTATTAAGTGTATGCTCTCTTAACCTAAAATAGCAAGTGTTTCAGCAGATATTTCACAAAATGTGAAAATAGTAGGTCTGCAGATATTAATACTTGTTATTGGAAAAAAAGGAGTTAGTGATCAAACAAGTTTGGGAGACACTTGGTTAAATAAAAACAAGGTGACATCACTTTCCTTCCTGCAGGACTTGACAGAGCCTTTTATATTCCCAAAAGACTAGTGCCTCTCTAAGAAGCAAATATAATACTGTATTAATCATGAGATTTTCAGTTGCAAATGGTAGAAACCCGGACAAACTCAGCTTAAGCAAAAGGACAATTTATTTGTTCAGGTAACTCTAAGTCCTAGGATTGCATATACTTTAGGTTAGTTGGATCCAGGGGTTCCAATTATGCTGTTCGATTTTTCGAGGCTCCTTAATCTCCTGCCCTCCATCACTCTTTCCCTTTAGCTTCCTCCTGTTCTCTCTATTCTCTCTCCTCTTCTATTGAAACAGCTTTGCTCTGTCTGGCTTCATGATTGGCTTTTGCAGTTGGCAGCAATATTGTGCCATAGAATTCTCAAGCTTACAATGTGTGATACAGAGAAAGAAAATATTTTCCCCAATTTACCCATCTTGAGTCATGGACTCATGTCTGATTCAATCTCTGTGGCCAGGGGATATGCAGTGGTATGATTAGCCAGGTGAAAATAAATTAAGCATGGAATGTTTCTCCATCTATTTGTGTTCTCTCATTTCATTGAGCAGTGATTTGTAGCCTCTGTAAGGACTATTTAATAAGGGCAATTATCATATTTTATGAGGGTTCTTCCCATATGACCTAATAACTTCCCAAAGGCTCAATTTCTTAATACAATCACCTTGGAGGTTCAACATGTAAAATTTTGGGGTACACAAACATTCATACCATAGCAAGTACATAGCTCAACACATGACACATGGAAAGTACTTAATAATTGTTTTAATGAGCACATTATGTTTTAAACAGGACTTCTTCAGACTTCAAAAAGCTAGGACAATATAGGGAATAATATAGGACTGTGCTTTGGCTTTGTAGTGTCACTGTGTGGTTTGGGGTTATATAGGCACTAAAGCTTAAAGCACAGAATTTGAAAACTATGGCTGTTCATTCAAAACACCTAGAGAGCTTTGAAAAATGTCCATTGTGACCTAGAAAAATTGAAACAGAATTTCTGGTGGTAGGGCTTAGACTTTGGTGTTTTTATTACATGTCCACACTGATTCTAACTAATGTACTGTCAGGGTTGAGAACTGATGTGTTAAAGCAAGTCTGTGAGATAGAGCTAGTTTTCTATGCTAAAGTTAAATAAGCAATATTTGAAGAATCAGGGAGGAAATGGATTTGCCTTGGGAAATAGAGTGCTTTCTCAATAGAAGTGATTAAATATGCTGGGTGACTGGTATACAGAGTAAGGGATTTGTTTGTTTACAGAGAAATATACACATCATATAGGAGATTAAATAAGCTGACTAGGTTTTTTTTTTTCCTCTGGCTATTTGCAGACTTAGTTTGTGACTAATCATGCTCACAAAAAGCTAGCCAGAAGATACAAAGTAAAGATTTATTCCTTCCCTACTAGATATTTTTTTCCCTCTATTCTGGGCTTACTAAGTAGTAAAACATGATGAGTTACTTAACCCCGCCCCTCCCTCTCTCTGTGAGCCTATGTGAACATTGGACTGTTGCCTAGTATTCTAATCTCAAGTATTTAACTGACCTACTTGCTCAGGTTCCAGAATCCTGTCAATTCTTCAGTTTAGTCACTTGAGTGAAGCCCAAATGCTCTAAGCACAATGCTAAGCTGATTAGAAGGGGAAGGGAAGTGTTGGGAAGCACTTGCCTAACATCTTCTAGCCCTTTACCTCCGGTTGAGATCTTCTTCTAGGGTGTCATATTCTTCCTTTAGATTACACTTCTTGGATATTGTGACAAAGTCAGCATAAGCCTGACTTTGCCATAGCCCCTTAAATTCAGCACCCTGGACAGCTCACCTTTTTTCTGAGTTGGGGAAATAAAATATTTTCCAATATAGATAGTGGCTATCTATATTGCTTTGCGGTGCATTTTCACATGTCTATTCTGGTACCTTTTCAAATTTATCCCCTCATTCTAATAGAGGTTTGTTAAAATGTGTTTTATTAAAGCAGAAACTAAATCAAAAGTGTGATTTAAAAGGAGTATCTAGATGCATGAATGTGAGAGCACCAGGCTGAAGTGAGCAGTAATATAACAGATTTAATGCAGGCTACTTTAAACAAATAGCTTAATCATAAGCAGATACTACCAATAAGGAATGGAAATAAAGATAAAAACTCAAGACTAGAGGTCTAAATTTGGTAGGTATCTACATAAATAAAAACCCTGAAGCAACAAATTGAATATTTATATAAGGGTGAGATGCTTGGGCACATTCACAGAAGGAGTAGAATTAGGCAGAACAAATAGAAAGGAGCAATGGGACCGAATCCTCTAAAATGTAAAAAAAAAAAAACCCTGATAATACACACACACACACACACACACACACACACACACACACACACGAACTATGGTTGAATTTTGCAAGTGGAGGAGCAATGAAAGAAGAGAAATAGAAAAGCCAGAGAAGAGTAGTGAAAATGGGGATCTAGAGAATGTGGGCACAAATGAGATCTAGATCACCAGGACAGGAATTATATGTAGAAGGTAAGGGAAGAACCAAAGGATTATGAGAAGATTCACATAGAAGCAGTGATGTGCTGTCATGCAGAGAACACAAAGGATACCATTTAAATTCCTTACGGCTTTTAAAATTAGAAGGCAGACCCATATGTGGGAAGGTTTTGGACTTGGAACTCAAATAGTGATGCTGAAGTATGTAGACCAATGTTATATCTCCATAGAGACTTGTAAAATGGAGCACCTACAAATATCTCTTTCTGATAAAGTATACCTCAAACAAATTGTAAATTGTATTTTGTACCTTTAACATCACATTTCAATTCTAAAATTGGTTACTTGAAATGTTCATTGTACATTGAGGATTTCACTCAATTTGCAGAGCTATTATTTCTGTTCTATTTTTAACATTAAGATACATGTGTAGTTCTTCATTAAGTATATAATCTAAATGTGTGAGAAAGTAACATTTTTGTCGTCTTCCTTACTAACAAATGAGAAAGTTTGTTATAAATCTAGTGTTGCTGGTGCTAGTCATCTCAGCACTATTATAATTAAATATGTCTTGTGACACAGTTGAATTGGAATAGAATTGCAGAAGCCACTATTGAATTAGAAGTAACACTGGTTCTTGTCTTTTCATTATGTAAATCTAGCTTTTGAGAAGATGTAAGATCAGCAAGAACTGTCAGGCCACCTGCAATTACCTGCCATAATGTCTACCTCCCCCACTAGCACAAGCCTCTTTCTCTGCAGGTGCTATAATTTCCTCAGGGGGAAATTCATTATCAAGCAAAATAATCTAGCTATATTTTCTCACCCAGATTTTTCCAGAAGAATTTAAACTATAATTTTTATTTTTGCCTTTTTAAAAACTTTTTCCTTTTACTTACTGATAGATTCCACAAACATTAACTGAGCACTTACTATATGAAATGTATTACATAAAATGATATAATTATGCAGTTCTTTAAAATCATATGAGAACTCCCACAGGTGACATCTCCTTTAGGCTTCAAAGCAATTCAATAAAAAACCCATAGCTACCTTCGCTTCTTAGTTGAGGAAATTAAATTTTATACATGGTAATCAATCTATATTTCATTTTTCTCACCTCACATAACTTTGGTACAATACCAGCATCACTCAGTATACCTGTGTATTATGAATTCTAAAGAATTTCAACTACATATGTGAAAACTTTCTAAGATTTTACATGGAATATAGTAGGCACCACAGTTGTTTGTTGAAATAAATTAATAGCATCACAATAAAGCAATTATCCTGGACAGAATTGTTTTGTATGTAATGACCTTCTGTGACATGGTATCCATTATAATAAGGCATATCTATATGTTTTTTTAATTTTAGTTTTTTATTCTTTGCTTTATTGACGTATAACTGACATACAAAAACTTATACATATTTAATGTAAATATATCAGTGTTTTCATATATATAAACACACCCATGATAACATCCCACAATCACGGTACTAAACATCTTCATCACCAACAAAAATTTTCTATGTCCTTGCACATCTGTACAAAAGTAATTGCCATTTTGCAACATGAATTTTAAATCATTATAACTAGGCTCATACCCATCTTTATTAATCAGAATAGGAAACATTACAATCAATATATTTTGCCCACAAGATGTAAGTTTGTTTATTCCTGTAGTGTAAGTCCATGCTTCGGGTTCCCATAAACCCTTGGAAAACATTTTCTGGATACTGCTGGTTGTGGAAGTGTTTTCCCCACAAAAAGTTGTGGAGATGCTTGAAGTGGTAGTCGGTTAGTGAGAAGTCAGGTGAATATGGCAGATAAAGCAAAACTTTGTAGCCCAATTTGTTCAATTTTTGAAGTATTAATTGTGCAACCTGTGGTCAGGCATTATTGTGAAGAATTGGGCCCTTTCTGATGGCCCATGCTGGCTGCAGGGATTGCAGTTTTTGGTGCATCTCATCGACTTGCTGAGCATATTTCTAGGATGTAATGGTTTCCTGGGATTCAGAAAGCAGTAGTGGATCAGACTGGCAACAGACCTCTAAACAATCACCATGACCTTTTTTTTTTGGGGGGGTGCAAGTTTGGCCTTAGGAAGTGCTTTGGAGCTTCTTCTTGGTCGAGCTACTGAGCTGGACATCACCTGTTGTCATATAAAATCCACTTTTTGTCACATATTGCAATCCAATTGAGAAATGGTTCCTTGTTGTGTAGAATCAGAGAAGACAACACTTCAAAAACGATGACTCTATTTTTATTTTTGCTCAGCTCATGAGGCACCCAATGATTGAGCTTTTTCACCTTTTGAATTTGCTCCAAATTCCAAACAACCATAGAATGGTTTACATTGTGTTCTTTGGCAACCTTTCAATTTGTCGTTGTCAACCTCTAATGGCCAGCCACTGTACTTCTCATCTTCAAGGCTCTCCTCTCCTTTGCAAAAGTTCTTGAATCACCACTGCACTGTATGTATGTTCATTAGCAGTTCCTGTGGCAAATGCGTTGTTGATGCTTTGAGTTGTCTCGGCTGCTTTGTGACCCATTTTGAACTTGAATACGAAAATTGCTTGAATTTGCTTTTCATCCAACATTATTTTCATACTCTCAAATAAACGTAAAATAACAAGTAATAAGTCATTTACAAAATAAAAATAAAGTGAGAAATGCCCATTAAAATGATGTATGCCATAACCACATTTATTTAAAATATATATAATATAAAACAAAATCCCAACAATGCAAAAATTGCAATTACTTTTGTACTCACACAATAGTAAGAATACTTAATGTGGGATCTATGTTCTTAACATATTTTAAAGTATACAATATTATATTGTTAACTATAGTTACTATGTTGTAGAGAAGATTCCTAGAACATATCCATCTTTCATAACTGAAATTTTATACTTATTGAGCAATAATTTATATATTTTTCACCCTGTCCCTGGTAACTACCATTTTGCTCTTTGCTTCTGAGTTTGACCGTTTCAGATAAGTGGAATCATGCAGTATGTATCCTTCTGTGATTGTATTATTTCATTTAGCATAATATCCTATAGGTTCATCCATATTCTCACATATTGTAGGATTTCCTTCTTAATTTAAGGCTGAAAATATTCTACTGTATGCATGTACTGTGTTTTCTTCATTCATCTGTGGGTGGATATTTGGATTGTTTACATATCCTGTAAATAATGCTGCAGTGAGTATTTGGATGCAGATGTCTTTGAGATCCTGATTTCAGTTTGTTTGGATATATATACAGAGGTGAAATTGCTGGATAATATAATTGCTCTATTTTTAAAAATTTGAGGTAGCTTTTACTATTCTCTATAGTGGCTGCAACATCCTATGTTTCTATTAGTAGTCTACTAGGGCTGCAATTTTCCCATATCCTTGTCAACATTTTTTATCTTTTTTAAAAAAATAATAGACATTCTAAATGGTGTGAGTTGTTATCTCATTGTGTTTTTTAATCTGCATTCCCCTAATGATTAATGATGTTGAGTACCCTTTCATATACCTGGATCCATTTGTATGCCTTCTTTGCAAAAATGTTTAAGACTTTTTTGTATTCAAGTCAAATAATCCTTTAAAAATATTGTTGTTGTGGTTTTTATAGTATTTTAGGAAATGCTTGTATATTTAGGATATTGACTCTTTATCAAATACATTGTTTGCCAATATTTTTCATTTTGTAGGTTGCCATTCACTCTATTGATTATTTCTTTTGTTATATACAGCTTTTTAGTTTGATGCAGTACTACTCATCTTTTTTTTTGTCTATGCTTTTGATGTCAAATCAGGAAATTATTGCCAAGATCAATGATAAGAAGATTTTTCTTATGTTTACCTTTGTGAATTTTACAACTTTGGGTTTTACATTTTAGTCTCTGACTCATCTTGAGTTAAATATTATATACGGTGGAAGGTAGGGGTCAAATTTCATTTTTTTTTTTTGCATGTGGATATTCAGTTTTCATAACACCATTTGTTGAAGACAGTATCTTTTTTCCATCGAATGTCCTTGACACTCTCATTGCAGATCAGTTGAATGTATATCTATGAAGGAAATTAGAAAAACAATCTCATTTACAACAGCATAAAAAAGAATAAAGTGCCTAGGAATAAACCTAACAAAGGAGGTGACAGACTTATGTACAAAAATTATAAAACACTGATTAACAAAATCGAAGAAGATAAAGAAATGGAAAGACATACCATGTTTGTAAATTGGAAAAATTAATTAAGTCAATATTAATTACTGATTAAATCAATATTAATTGGTTATTGATTGAATTATTATTTTTGAGATATCCATGTAACACAGTGTGATCTACAGATTATGTGATTTTTTACAGAAATAAGAAAAAGTCCTAAAACAATCCCAACATTTATATGAAATCACAAAGATCCTGATTAGCCAAAGTGATGTTGAGAAAGAAAAGCAAAGCCAGAGGCACACTAATTTTTACATACATTGTAAGATTACAGTAATTTAAAAAATACAGAGCCATCATAAAGACAGACACTAAACCAGTGGAACAGAATACGGAATTCAAAAATAGACCCCTAGCATATTTCTTGACAAATTATAAAGTGAGTAAAAACAGCCTAAGAATTATAGTTCTGGATAATGTGTACAATGTGGGAAGAGGAATTCTTCATATTACTTTGGTTTACTCTTCTATCACCAAGACTAATTAATTATTCAAAATAGATCTCTCCAGTTTTGATGATACCATAATCATATAAAACTTTCCTGGAATGCAAAGTTGGTGCAAATCCCACATTTTCTGACACTTTCAGCACTAATGGGGCCAGAGTACATGCTAGATTTCTGATTTAGGCAAACTGGGAAGAGTTGAGGTGAGAGAAAAGGGCCTGAGGAGCAGGGTTAATATTTAAACTGGAGGCGATAGATTCAAGGAATTATTTAAAGGCATATAGAAAAGTACACTTGGAATGACTTCTGTTATACACAAAAATCATCCTGTTCAAATATAATCTGCAATTGATATCAGAGGGTCATCTCTGGCTTAGGTGGCATTTCCAGATAGGATTTTTTCATGCTTGCTGTATGAGAGGTAGGCCTGATTATAGAGCTAGTTAGCAAAAGCTGATTATGTATATCTCTTCTCAGCTCCATGTTTGATGAAGTCAAGTTTTGTGGCTTGAAATCAGCTATGGTGCAAACATCTACAGTATGAAAATAAGCAGCAGTTACAAATCAGTCTCTATCTCCATGCCTGCCACTTTCCTCACCAAAAGGCTGGTTCTTAAACATTTGCCAGTACATCAGTCTCATTATCTCAGTTCAAGGTGTTTTACTCTATGTGAAGCTGGTCATAGCCAATATAGCCGCAACTGAGGTTAAGGTGCACTTTCTTAGCTAAGGAGTGTGGTAAAGTTGTAAGAGGTAGGGGATGGCAGTGGCTATCTTGTAAAAGCCTAAGCCAAACAGGAGATTTATAAAGCAAGGATTATGGACTTGATAATTACCTTAGGAGTTATGGATGAGGCTGAAGTTTACTAAGCTTGTAGGTGTTTAGTGGGCATTGCTAAAGTTTCTTTGGAATGTAAACCTAGCCTAGAATCGGTTCTTTGGTTACAAAGTAATTTTTATTGTGCTTCCAGTTTTTGCCAAAATTGGCTTAGGAATGGATGAGTCAGAATTTGCAGAAGACAATCCTCATACTCCTGGTTGATTAAGTTTTTTTTTTTTTTAAACCACTATGCATTTTTTGAGGCACTACCTATCTATATGTTATTTAAATAATTATGATAATTTTTCATAGTCAGTGGAATCATTCGGATTTTGTTAAGTATAAAACAGAGGCTCACAGTGGAAAAGTCCTTTTTCCAAAATCACCCAGTTGGTAAATGGCAAGCTTGATTAATATAATGATTTCTTTGGTATTTTCTCTGTGGTGCCAAGTTGCCATCATGAAATTATGGATCTAAAACATAATCTTTTCTGTTTACTTGGGTGGAAAAGTTATTTTATAGATGATAAGAGTTTATTTGTGGAGGATGTCTTAGAGTTGGATAGGACTGTAGGCCAGAGATCACTAAAGAATAATTATGCAGTTCAGATAAGAACTGATGAGAATCAGAATATGATATTGGGAAAGAATGAAGAGAACAGGTCAGTTTCAAGAGATGTACAGATTTTAAAATTAGATTGTTGTGATGGATGTGAAAAGGGAAAGTACTCTTGAAATGAAATCTGTTATACACGTCCTGTTAAAATATATTAGCATGTGTTTTTGTATTTTTGAATATTTACATTTCTACAAGGTATTTAAACTTGTCCTATATCCAACCCTTTTATATCCCTTCTGAAAGGACTACTAGGACATCTAGCCTTTATTTCCACCCTGCAAATTTCTTAAAATAAGTGAAAGTCATTCTACATTCTCTTGGCCACCCCGCCGCTTCCCTCTGCTTAATGTCCCTTATCTTCTTAGAGATCCAGTCATGTTCTTAGGATAATTTTGTGCCAGTCTTACTCTAGATTTTCCACTTTCACAAAATCAAACCCAAAAAGAATAGGCCTATCCCTGTAGCTGTTATTTATGGGATATTTTCTCTGTATTGAAAAATAAATATACGTGCATTATTTTATTTAATATTTAGAATAACAGAAAATATTTGTTGAACTCCTCCTACATGAATGAGCAGATATTATCATTAGCTGTTTTCCAGAATTTAAATTGAGACATAGAATGTCAGGGATGCCATTGTTCCCGGGGCTGCACAGGTAATTAGCAATAAAATGAAAATTGAAACTGGGTGTATTAACTCCAGGCCTACAGTTTTAACTATTGTGCATGTTGCTGGAGTAGGCATTCTGCAGGCATGCTACATAGTATAGACACTCTAAATGCTTGTTGAATAAATCAGTGAGGTATATATATAAGAGTCCAGACTCTGTTTCTCTTATATACCTAAGCAGAGTGAAATACATTGCTTTACGTAATTATAGAAGGCTTTTCTTATTCTAGCTATTATTTTTGTAGGATTTTCAATTTTACTTCTTTTTAGAATTATCTAACTTGTTTTTAAATCTCTTTTATTTGTTAATATTAATTAGGATTATTTTTGAGACAGATCCATGAAGAGAACAATTCAGGAGTCACAAATCTGTTTTTGCATTTTCATTTTCACACGTACCTCAGAGGCCATTTTCTCAGTGTGCGTTGATGCTTCTCATTAACTTTACTTTTTAATTTATGGTCTTTACATATATGTAGTTTTGTGCAATGCCCTGTTAAAGACAGGGCATTTCTTATGATGTAGCAGAAAAATTAAAGGCAATAAATATTGTGTAACAAAATCATAAGAAAATTTATGGTTGTTTAGAATGTCTATGTGAGTGACATTATATTTTATTTCTTATTGTCAAACAAATCTCTAATCTGGTAGCAGTTATATTCTTAGTAACCATTGGGATATGAAAAAATAAAACATCGCTTAGATATGTGGATTAGTGTTGCTAGAGAGATAACTAAAATTAGGAGTTACAGGGCACTTTAAATGTTATCTATGGTGAAGCTAGATAGGTTTTATCTTAAGATGTATAAGTTTCTTTGGTCATGATATTGTTTATTTTCCTTCATTGGAATACTAAGGACATTGAACTTAGGTTTAATAAACATTCTAATCAAACTATTGATTACTTTCCCTTATAAAAATATCCCTTTTTGTTTTCTCTCCTAATATGTTATTACATGGATTATATATATATGAACAAACATATTTATGCATATGTGGTGTGTGCACCCACACATACACAATATTACAATATTCAGTTACCATCTGGCCAAACAACAGCAGAAAACTATTCCAGACAAATGCTAAAGTGAGCAGTGAGTTTTAGGCTTATTCTCTTGGGTAGAACAGGTGTAATGAGAAAGCCTTCTGCATAGATTATTGTTTAAAATTCATTATAACTCGGGATCTAGAAATAGCTTCCTGTTGCATTTGTTTGCCATCACTGATCATTGAAGCCAATAATTAAAGGGAAAAAAAGGTTAACCCTTAGTCAACACATCAGTCTTTCTATATATTTTCTCCAAAATTTCAACATCTGAAACCACACAAAAACCAAAAAAACTATGAGTTACATGAAACAACTCTTCAGAATAATGTAGCCCATTACCTTTTGCCTTTTGTACTTTTTTTTTTTTTTTTTGAGATGGAGTTTTGCTCTTGTTGCCGAGGTGGGAGTGCAATGATGTGATCTTGGCTCACCGCTACCTCCCACTCCCGAATTCAAGCACTTACTCTGCCTCAGCCTCCCGAGTAGCTGGATTACAGGCATGTGCCACCACACCAGGGCTAATTATGTACTTTTAGTAAAGACGGGTTTTCTCCATGTTGGTCAGGCTGGTCTCATACTCCCGACCTCAGGTGATCCACCCACCTTGGCTTCCCAAAGTCCAAAGTGATAGGATTACAGGCGTGAGCCACTGCACCCAGCCTTTTGTATTGACAGTGTCTTACTCTGTCATTCAGGCTGGAGTGCAGTGGAGTGATCTCGGTTCACTGCAACTTCCATCTCTGGGGTTCAAGTGATCCTCCTGCTGCAGCCTCCGCAGTAGCTGGAACTGTAAATATCCGCCACCATGCCTGACTAATATTTATATATTTTTTTTGTCGAGATGAGGTTTCTCCATGTTGGGTAGGCTGGTCTTGAACTGCTGGCCTCTACTTTTTAAAGAAAATTTTTATGCTCAGAAATTCTGCCTACTAAAAACTAATGAAAAATCTCGTATTTCATAGATAATGTATATATAGTATTATATATGGTTTTACCCACATTGCAGTAATTTTTAATTCAAGAGATTTTAAATTGCCTGTCATCTTTCAATAAGTACTCTTTTGGTACATTTCCCATTCTGATCCTGTCTCAATGTCTTGCTAGTTATCAGAATTTTTGCCAAACATCAGCATGTTTTTATTCTTCTCTTTGTGTAGCCATCTTTCCTCTAATCAATATATTGCTAAGACATTTTATATGCAAACTTAAATTAATGCAGTGCAGGACTATGTTAGGATCCCATCATATAGTTGCCCAAAGCAGCAGCAGAGAGAGATGTGTTTTGCTACTTGCTAAATAATTAGCCAATGTCAACGATTAAAGAGGGATGACATGGGGAGAAATGCCAGATATAGGTGATGGGGAGGAAGGCAGCAAACCACACCGCCACGTGTGTACCTATGCAACAATCTTACATGTTCTTCACATGTACCCCAAAACCTAAAATGCAATATATATATATATATATATATATATATATAACAACAAAAAAAGAGCTAACCATTGGGAGGAGGCTGTCATAATGAATGAGTCTATTATTTTAAGAAGAATTAGCATTTAAATATTTTCTAATATTGATTTTCACTAAATTCTACATTGAAATGAAAGAGATTGGTAATAAAACCTTTTATTCAGTTTCACTACAATAGATTTAATGAATAAAGTGACTGTGTGCATATACCTACAAGTAGCTTCATATAGTGACAAATGGCATAACATAATAGATCATATTTTAGTTTAATAAAAATAAAAACACAAGTATAATTAAAGTCACAAATATTTTAATCAAATAAAGTAGAAGGATGGCGTGCCACATGTTCTCTTTTTTATATTATTTACATTTCTCTTTAGAATTTATTTTCGTATTTTACATAGTTGAAGTATATTTACATATAACTGTGGGCTGCCATCCATGAGTATATTCTTTTTTATTTCAATATTTTATTAATAATTAAGAGATTAATACTTATTAATAATTAAATAATTTATTAATAATTGCAAGTTCTGTATATTCCTCCTGTGTTGTTACAATATATAATTATTCAGGGAGCCTATGTACTGATTAAAAGTGGTGCAATTATTAAAAACATGTGGCCTATTACCACATAAAATAGGTTTGGGATTAATTCTACAACTGTTTGGTATTTAAAATGAGTGTGTAATTTAGTATATTAAAGAGTTTTTATGTATATATAGTAGGAAATGATTTAAGATTTCTTAACATTAAAACATAATGCAAGAATGAGGTAGAAAGAAATTATAGTAATTCTCCCAGAGAAAGACATTACAAGAAACTGAATCATACAATTTTTAATTTTAAATTTATGATTTAAAAAGAGTCAAAGCTCTTGGGACAAAATGTAGTAAAATAAGATTTTGATCCCAACAGAGAACTTTCTGGAACTCTCTATCAAAACTTTATGGAAGAAATAGCCTTCCAATTGTATCTCCTGAAGCCATGGAAATTTTTTCATGTCTCACGTATAATGAAATGTTAATCTGATTTTTCTTGATTGATATCATTCTGAGTAATTCATTTTCAACACCAGTTCTCACTAGTTCTCACCCATTATAAGACTGATTTAATATGGTACTTATAATTAGAGCCTGTTTAAAAATGGCAACTGAATCCACAGGAAGTATCAACATTTCTCATTTGGAAGAGTGTTCTTTAGAGAGTAATATTCACTGGACTCTGCATTCTTTGAACTAAACTTTAGACAGAGATAGAAAAGGGTTAAGTAGACTGTCTTCAACTCATCAGAACCCCTGTCCATAGTTTTCCAATTTCTGACTCCACTTCAGGTTTCTAAATGACATTAAAATATTTTGAGTGCACATAGTCCTAAATGAAGATTATAACCATTAATATATTTATAGTAGTGAAAGCAGATAGATAGCTAAATAGATTGATTAAATCACTGATCTATAGATGTACCTGAATAAACTGCCTAAAGTAATGGCAGAGACGTATTAGCTGGAAATGTTCATCATAAGTTGGGGTTTGAGACTCTGCCCAGAGAAAAGTTATCTGACACTTGAAAACGCTGTCTAGGAAGAGGGCCCAGAGTGCAGTGTAGACAGATGAAAGAATCTCTGCACACACAAATAAAAGGGTGACACATATCATCTATTTTCTGCAAAGTAGACCCAATAACCAGAGCTGATATTTCAGGCTTGTGGCTGTGACCTCATAAATCATACACAAACTGAGGGAATAAAAACATTTAAGAAGCCAGAGCTTCACAGCCCACATCCCATGTGATGCTATGAAGGACAACCAACTATTGGCAAGTCTTGCTATAAGCTTAGAAAAGCGGCTTAAACTGTCATTTGTGGTTCTGGCCATAATGCAACAAGGCTGAGTAAGCCAATACTAGAATAGAGGCTGTAAGACTTCCCCTCCCCTCATGAGTAGATTCTTAAGGAAAAATGCCATAATAAAATGAGTAAGATAAAAATGTGAACATTAATATTTTAATATGCAGATATGACACATTAAATGAGAAATTGTACCTTGAGCTACTTGAGAAAATATATTCACAGGGACAATTTCATGAAGAGGTGAAATTTGAAGATGAGTTACTTCTCCAATCTGTTTTCATCTGTTAGAAATAACTGAGTTCTAGTCCCTCATAAACATTGCTAAGATATTTCAATTTATGATATATGTCTCATTAGTTCTTTAGATTAAGAAACTTTATCTTGTAGTTAACCTTTTCTCTTTGGGAAAATTAACTCACTAATAGATCAATGGGATTAGATAGCTCTGACAGTCTTTACAATCTTTATTTATTTATATGCCTTGCATATAGCAATTTCTTAATGAGTATTCATTGACTGCGTAGATAAAATGTATAAATCAGTGAAATATTTTTGACTCTCCAAAAGCTTTGTATTTCTTGAAGAAAACAACTCAAGAAAATAACTATGAAAAAGTTAAAAGCAAGACCAGTGTTGGAAGATATGTAAACAAAATACTATGAGTGAAGGAATTCAAGAGAGGAGGTAAATATACCAAAAATACTCAAATATACTCAAACAGAAATTATACAGTGGATGGTTGAAGGTGGCAGAATTCTCTTCAGCCTGATATATGAAAAACTCAATTGTAGATACCATCAATATGTAAGGAACTCTAGCGTTTCTACGAAAAGTATCTGAACTGCCTTGTCTATCTAGGTTCTAGTATACTTCTTATAGGACTGAGATTGAAAAGGTATGGCACTTTTATTCTGGATTCTATACGTCCTCCTCAAATAATATATTCTCTTTTTGTATTCTTTCTATTATATAACACGTTCAGGAGAGAACCTCAGCAAAGATGAAACAGATAAATTTGTTTGATTCAATCAAATGAGAGGTCCCATAATGGCCTTTGAAGTCAGATAATCTGGGTTTAGATTTTGGCTTTGCTACTTAATATGTATGAATGCCACACTAATCTCTTACATTTATGCCATAATCTGAATGTTTATATACTCTCCAAATTCATGTGTTGAAACCTAATCACCAATGTGATGCTATTAAGAGGTGGTGCTGGTGGGAGGTAGTTAGGTCATGAGGACAGAGCCCTCAAGAATAGGATTAGTGCCCTATAAAAGTGGCCACAAAAAGTTGACTTGCCCCTTCCACTATGTGAGGATGCGGTGAGAAAGTGACATCAGTGAACTAGAAAGCTGGTTTTCACTGGACACCAAACTTGCTGATGCCTTAATCTTGAATGTCTAAGCTTCCAGAATGGCGGCAACAATAGGAAATAAATTTATGTAGTTTATAAGCTACATAGCTTGAATAGACTATGACAGTATTTAATAGGATATACTTCTTGCAACAATACTAAGAGATATATATTTTATTCTCATTTTATCAACGTATTTGGAGTTCAGAGGAGTAAACTAATATGCCGAATCTTGCATAGCTACTGAATACACAATAAATGGAAGCTTTAAAAATGTATTGGAAAGTCATATTGGCTATGTCATTAAGATGTAGATTATCACCTTTCTTTTGTACAATGCAAAATAGCCATTGTGCTGTTCAGGATATTGGTGTGGTATCTAAGACTTCTAATTTCTATAACTTGTGCAAAAAAACCCACCAACATTTAGTTGGCAATTAATACGATGGCTAGTAATTTAAAATATTTATATGACCATTAAATATGTTTATTTCTATATAACATGTGAACTACACAAAAACATTATTGAGGTGTTACCTAACATCTCAATAATTAGTGCATAGTTTACTCTGTGTTGTAACATTTTGTCAAAACGTTTCTCATTTTTAAAATAAGTTCTTAGTCATATTTATAACTCTATTCAAAATGTTTCTATTATGTTTTAATTTACATGCTATTCTGTGATATTTTATAATATGAAGATCACTTTTTAACTTTTGAGATATTCTAAGATTATTGATAGTGATAGTAATTGTTATAGTGTAGTTGTTCCATTAGTAGAAATCAAGTAGTACATATAGGGTATATATTCACATATACAGTTATATGTAACTCTTGTATTTTGTTTTGTTTTGTTTTCATAGAGATGCTATATGAACAATTTTATATACAGGAACATTAGAAATTTTATTGTGGTAGTTTCCGAATGTAGAAAGAATTGCAATATGGTCTTTTCAAATTTATAAGGAGAAAGATCCTTCTGTAGGCATTTGAATAT
Source organism: Cheracebus regulus (assembly GCA_963574635.1). NCBI lineage: Eukaryota > Metazoa > Chordata > Mammalia > Primates > Pitheciidae > Cheracebus > Cheracebus regulus. The sequence continues at coordinate 1,014 of CAUYQU010094746.1, read as the reverse complement.
AATATTTGATTGATAAATTCAAATCCGTATTAATGTGTGTGGGTGGTGAAGAGACTTGTGATGGTTAAATATTCCATTTATCTGAAAATCTCATGCTCATATGACAAATGCCTATATAGAACACTGTCAAACAATTTATAAATGATTACATTAAAAATAGTTTCTCCAAGTGAAGAAATTGGAGAAACTACACACACACACACACACACACACACACACACACACACACACACACAGACCCCTTTACAACTTGAGAAATCTCGTTTTGAAATTACTAGTAATGTGACTTTGGACAAGTGACTTAAACTTTCTGAAATTTCCTAAAGTGGTTTTATACTGAGTTTTGCAGTGAAAAGTAAACTATGTAAAGCCCCTAGTTTGGAGACTGATATGCAAAAGACAAGTAGGAAATAGCAAATACTTTGAGAAGTCCAGACACTGTATGCTTGAACAGTAGGAGAAAATGATGCCATTATTATTTTTTATTTTTTTTATTTTTAATTTTTTAAAATTGTACTTTGTGTTCTGGGGTACATATACAGATCACGCAGGATTGTTGCATAGGTACACACATGCCATGGTGGTTTGCTGCCTCCATTTCCCTGTCACCTATATCTGACATTTCTACCCATGTTATCTCCCCAACCTCTCCAACCCCTGCTGTCCCTCTCCTAGACCCCCCAACAGGACCCAGTGTGTGATGCTCCCCTCCCTGTGTCCATGTGTTCTCATTGTTCAGCACCCACCTATGAGTGAGAACATGCGGTGTTTGATTTTCTGTTCTGTGTCAGTTTGCTGAGAATGATGGTTTCTGGATTCACTCATGTCCCTACAAAGGAAACAAACTCATTGTTTTTCATGGCTGCATAGTATTCCACGGTGTATATGTGCCACATTTTCCTTTATTTTTTATGTAATGCTGTTTAACTTAGTTCCTGCTGTAGAATATAGTCAGGCCTTTGTTCAGTAAAAATACTCAATAAAAATGAAGCAAATGCATGCCAGTAGCATTGC
>CAUYQU010094745.1:0-43657 GCA_963574635.1 Cheracebus regulus | reverse complement strand
TCTAGCCTGGGCAATAAAACAAGAATCCCATTCTCTCTCCCTCTTTCTCTCCCTCTTTCTTTCTCTCTTTCATTCTTTTTTTTCTTTCTTTTGCTGTTTCTTTCTCCTTTTCTCTTTTTCTAAAATCTCTTCCTCTTTCTTTCTCTTTCATTCTTTTTTCTTTCTTTTGATGTTTCTTTCTCCTTTTCTCTCTTTTTCTAAAATCTCTTCCTCTTTCTCTCTTTCATTCTAAAAATAAAAATAAAATAAAAAATAAATAAAATAAAATAAAAAATAAAAATAAAATAAAAGCCACATTCTTTCAGAGGTTTTAGAGTCTTTTGTGCTGGTTTTATTCCACTTCGCTTTCTCCCATGGCACCTGCTACCAGATCTGAGGATTGAAAGGGTATGAGAAATCCATGAAACAAACAGCCACATGCTTCTAGAACACTTTTCACTCCAAAAATCAAACACTTGCTTTTAGATATGTTTAAAACTCAAACAAAGAGTAAAGTAAAAAACTCTCATGTACAAGTTTTCATACTTTTTTCAATTCTGTTGGGTACATATTTAAGAGTAAAATTGTTGTGCCCTATGGTTATTCTGTTTAACATTCTCACTGTTTTACATTCCTACCAGCAATGTATAGTGGAGCAGGAGGTGGTTCCAATGTCTTCACATCTTTGCCAACAGCAATTTGCCTTCCTTTTTTTTTTTGACCATAGCCACCCTAGTGAGTGTGAAGAATATCTCACTGTGGTTTTGTTTTTCCATGGTAAGATTATTAAATGTGCATATTGGACATATGTATATCTTCTTTAGAAAAACTTCTGTGTTCAAATTATTTACCCATTCTTAAATTGCTTTTTTTTGTCTTTTTGTTGTTCAGTTGTACAATTATTTACATAATCTGGATATTTAGTACTTATCAGATATATTACTTGCAAATATTTTCTCTAATTCTGTGGATGGCCTTTTGACTTTTTTATAGTGACCTTTGGACCACAAACATTTTTAGTTCAGATGAAGCCCAATGTATCTATTTCTCTTTGGTTGTTTGTGCATTTGGTGTCATATTTAAGAAAGTGTTGCTCAATAAAAGGACACAAAGATTTAAACCTATGTTTTCTTCTAAGTGTTTGACATTTTATCTCTTACATTTAGATCTTTGATCCATTTTAAGGTAATTTTTATCTATAGTGTGAGGTTGGGGTCCAAATTTATGCTTTTTCATTTGGCTATTAAGTTGTCTTAGCACTGTTTGTTTAAAAGACTATTCTTTTCCTATTAAATTGTCTTGGCATTTTAATTTTTTTATTTATTTTCATTTTCACATAGTTTATTAAAATGTCCAGCTTCATTTTGATTTTAATAATTGGCTCTTTTTCTTACCAGGTTAGTCTACTTGAAGATTTGTTAATTTTGTTTATCTTTTTAAGGAACAAGTTTTGATAATGTTGATTTTTCACTCTTGGTTTTTTATTCTCTATTTTGCTTATCTCCAGTCTAATTTTTCTATTTCCATCCTATTACTTGCTTTGAGTTTAGTTTGCTTTACTTATTCCAGTTCCTTATAGTGGAAGTTTGGGTAATTGATTTGTGATTTTTTTTTTTAATCTGAATGTAGGTGTTTACAGCTTAAATTCTTTTCTGAGCACTGTTTTTGATGCATCCCCCAAATTTTATATTTTTATTCTCATTTATCTCACAGTCTTCTAATTCCTTTGTGATTTCTTATTTGACTCATTGGTGTTTTAACGACAGGTTGTTTAATTTCCAACTATTTGTAAACTTTCTTATGTTATTGATTTATAATTTTATTCCATTGTGTTTGGTAAAGATACTTTTGGAGATTTCAAATGTTTTAAAATAGATTGAAACTTGTTTTGTGGCCAAGATATGATCTATCCTAGAGAATATTTTATGTGTACTTAAGAAAAATGTATATTCTGCTGGGCTGACTGTTCTGTGTCTCTCTTTTAAATTTAATTGATTTATAGTGTGATCAAGTCTTCTTGTTCCTTGTTGATCTTTTGTCCAGTTGATTATTCATTAATAAAAATGGGACATTGATGTATCCAACTATTATTGTTAAACTATTCTTCCCTTTAATCCTGTCAATATTTGCTTCATATATTTTGGGGCCCTCTTGTTTGGTGCACATTTGTTTATGATTGTTATAACTTCCTGAGAAATTGACACTTGTATGAATATATAACGTCCTTGTCTCTTGAAACCATTTTTGACTTAATTTTTTTCAAATATTAATATAGCCACCTCCCTTCTCTTTGGGCTAAATTTGCTTTGAATATCTTTTTTATTATTTTATTTTATTTATTTATTTACTTTAAGTTCTGGGGTATGTGTGCAGATCATGCAGGATTGTTACATAGGTATACACATGCCATGGTGGTTTGCTGCATCCATCCCTGTGTCATCTATATTAGGTATTTCTCCTAATGTTATCCCTCCCCAATCCCCCCACCTCCTGCTATCTCTCCCCTAGCCCCCTCCACCCCCTAACAGGCTCAGGTGTGTGATGTTCTCCTCCCTGTGTCCGTGTGTTCTCATTGATCAACACCCACTTATGAGTGAGATCATGCTCTATTTTGTTTTCTGTTCCTGTCAGTTTGCTGAGAATGATGGTTTCCAAGTTTCATCCATGTCCCTGCAAAAGACATGAACTCATCCTTTTTTATGGCTGCATAGTATTCCATGGTGTACATGTGCCACATTTTCTTTGTCCAGTCTATCATTAATGGGCATTTGAGTTGGTTCCAAGTCTTTGCTATTGTAAACAGTGCTACAGTGAACATATGTGTGCATGTGTCTTTATCATGGAATGATTTATAATCCTTTGGGTATACATCCAGTAATAGGATTGTTGGGTCAAATGGTATTTCTATTTCTAGATCCTTGAGGAATCGCCATACTGTCTTCCAAAATAACTGGACTAATTCACACTCCCACCAACAGTGTAAAAGCTTTCCTATTTCTCCACATCCTCTCCAGCATCTGTTGTCTCCAGATTTTTTAGACAGCACCATTCTAACTGGTGTGAGATGGTATCTCAATGTGGTTTTGATTTGTATTTCTCTAATGACCAGTGATGATGAGCTTTTTTTTTCATATGTTTGTTGGCTGCATAAATGTCTTCTTTTTTGAAAAGTGTCTGTTCATATCCTTCACCCACTTTTTTGATGTGGTTGTTTGTAATTTTCTTGTAAATTTGTTTAAGTTCTTTGTAGATTCTAGATATTATCCCATTGTGAGATCGGTAGATTGCAAACATTTTTTCCCATTCTGTTGGTTGCCAGTTCACCCTAATGACCATTTCTTTTGCTGTGCAGAAGCTCTTAAGCTTAATTAGGCCCCATTTGTCTATTTTGGCTTTTGTTGCCATTGCTTTTGGTGTTTTAGTCATGAAGTTCTTGCCTATGCCTATGTTCTGAATGGTACTTCCTATGTTTTCTTCTAGGATTTTTATGGTGTTAGATCTTGTGTTTAAATCTTTAACCTATCTGGAATTAATTTTTGTATAAAGTATAGGGAATGGGTCCAGTTTCAGCTTTCTGCACAGGGTTAGTCAGTTTTCACAACACCATTTATCAAATAGGAAGTCCTTTCCCCATTGCTTGTTTTTGTCAGATTTTTCAAAGATCACATGGTTGTAGGTGAGTGGCATTACTTCCAAGGCCTCTGTTCTGTTCCATTGGTCTGTATCTCTGTTTTTTTTTTTATTATTTTATTTTTAACTGACTTGTGTTTTGAAATGTAAAGTGAGTCTCTTGCAGATAGCACCTATTTGGATAAATTTATCCATCCATTCTTCCTATTTCTTCTTTTTAATTGAAAAGATAAATCTATTTATAATAACTGATTTTCCAACTGGTTTTTACATTTCTCATTTTTTTGTTTCTCATGTCCTTTATTACTTTCTTCTTTTGTGCTTAGTTGATTTTTTTCAGTGTCCCAGTTTTATTTCTTTCTCATTTTCTTTATTTTGTTTTATAATTTTCTCATCACTTATCCTGGGGATTATAATTAGCATTTAACATCTTAAATGTATAACAAACTAGTTTGAATTAATACTAATTTAGCTATGATAATATACAAAACTCATGCCACTTTACAGTTCCATCTTTCTCTTTATTGTGGTTATTGTCAAAAATTAATTCTTCATACATTGCATGTCTGTTAACATAATTTATAACTATTATTTCATGCATTTTTAAAATTCTCTCATATGAGTTGTGTCTCCACCAAAGATATGTTGAAGTCTTAATCTCAAGTAATTATGAACATAGCTTTATTTGAAAATAGATTTTTTTTTTTTTTGCAGATATAATCGAGTTACGACAAGGTCTTTAAGGTTGACCCTCATCCAATTTGACTGATGTCCCTATAAGAGGGGAAAATAGCTATGTAAAGACACAGACACACAGGGAAACTATCATGTGGTGTCAGAGACAGAGATGGAAGTGCTGGCAGCTGCAAGCCAAGGAATATCAGGGATTGCTGGCAAACCACCGGAGTCTGGGAAGACACAACAGCGATTCCCTTCTCTGAATTTCAGAGGGAAGAGCTCTGCTGACACCTTATTTCAGATTGTAAGCCTCCAGAAATGCGAAACAGTAAGTTTATTCACTCAGTTTATATATGTATCTTTACAGGCGCTGTAAAGATTTCCATTAAATTTCACAGTTCTTGCTCTCAACCTATGTAGAAATTACTATGAATACATTCAAGCAAAAGAACATTTTTTGCTGGACACAGATTATGCCTCGTGTGTAGGAGAAGGTTAGTAGAAGGATAAACCAAGTTTCTAATAGAGTCAGGGAAATTTTGACTGTGGATAAACCATTTTAGTTGTGGGCAAAATGTTGAAAAGTAACGAATTAGACTGAGAAACAATGGAAAAGAGTTGTAGATGAGGGCTCTTGTGCCAAGTAATGAAGGTCCAAAGTAACATGAGTTGTTTTGGAAAATATACGAATTTTAGTCTTACAGGATATCATTATTGGAGAGGAGAATGAAAGGATGTACTAGTAATGACTCTATCAGTTACAATTGTGAAAACTTGCTTCAACTAGATTTAAGAAAAAATGGAGGAAGACTTGTACTCATGTATCTTAAAATATTGTGGTTCCTGGCATAGCAATATTCAGGGATTCAAATCACACCATCTGGACTCTCTTTTTGTCTCCACCCTTTGCCTCTTCTTTCTTGTGTGTTGGCGTCATTCTCAGTAGAGTTGACAAAGATGGTAGCCAAAGCTGGTGACTCACATCCATCAACTTAGTTACCCTAGAGGATGAGAATTTTTGTTGCTATTGTTATTGTCATTGTTTTTTCCTAACACTCTATGAAATTTCTGGGTAGGTGATGGATTGGCTCGTATTTGGTCATTTTATATTTTCTGGGGTGCTCTGACTTGATGAGTTTGATTTTACATGCCTACCTTTAGGTCTGGCAGGGGCAGTGCTAAACTCCTTCTCAGCAAATAAAATGAATTATTCAAATTCAAATTATTTCAAAATTACATAAGAATAACCTTCAAAATGGATTATGAGCAGTAAAAAGGACAGGAACAAAAGAAAACCAGAACCCAAACAATTATTTACACCAGAGGAAATAAAAACATGAGTACGTAAGTGGGCGGAACCAGATCAATGATGATATATAAGATATAAAATGTGGTTTATCCTGTAGAAAAGAGACATGGAGGACATTTGGAAAAAACAAACAATGACGTGACTACTTTTGCATATTAGAAAGAGAACTCTGAGGATTGTGTGGAAGACATACTGGAGATGGGTGAGTCTGAGGCCACTGACAAATAATGAATCTCAAGTACAAAGCTTTTTCCTTCTCTGGATGCATTGTTCTAATATTTTTCATATTCTTCAGAAACCTTGGGACATGACACAAAAATAGTGTGCTTTGTTTAAGCCAATTATGCAAATATTATTCCATTGTAAAATATAAATTATATATAGTATTATATAATACTGGCTTGTACTTTTGAGATACTACATTTTAGAAAAATGCTAACAACTTTATTCTGGATTAAATATGTCTTTCCCTAGAATATTTTTATTTCATGTACACATTTATGTGTTTATGCATACATAATGACAACTGTAGTATTCTGGTATACGTGCTCTTTATATAAGCATTCTAAGTTCTAAAGAAGATATTTTGAATAGTCAAAACAATAGCCTTCTGAAATAATATCATTTAGGAAATAGTAAAATCAACCAGAATGACTGAATATTCATTACAATTCAACATATGCTAATATCATGGATCACTTATTAAATTTAAATTCTTGATGATTTCTCCTCCCTTTAGTGTGTATTAAACATTAGTCTGCAGTGCTGGCTAATGCTCTTAACATAATAAAGGTTACCATATTCATGTAGGCTCTTACAAATATTTATATTTATTTTAGATCAGTAATCTCATGTGTGCTTTGTGTGAAAACACACTGGAAAAAAAAAATACTTCCAAATCAGACATCTTCCAGCAGGGGATAAACCTGAAGACCAGAACTTTGAAATTCCTTTGTAAACAGAGGTATCACTGAAGCACAAAATATGTCAAGAGATTGTGCTTGCTTATTTACTTTTTGTTACATTGTATTGGGCCTTGTGCTAAGTTTGTATTTGCATAGTGTTAGGCATGCAGAGAAAAGAGTGTGTCTATTTGCATTTTTAACATTCAGTGTCTTTGGCATAAACGAAGGTAGGCAGTTTGCTTTCATATTCCCTCAATACATTTCTTATCATGAAAATATCTCCCTACTGACTTATTAACATGGTGTGCAGAATGAGTCAGAATATTATTGAGGCAAACTTCATGTATCAGTGAAAAGTTTAGGCTCTTGGTTAAATCTGCATCTCAAATGTGATTTTTAAAAATACTGTTATGAGATTTAGTCATGCACTCTTTCCTCAGACACCCCATCAACCACCCCCAACCATTTTATGCATTTGTTGATACAGACTTTGCACTGACTCAAATATCTATTTCTAACATTCAGGAGTGACATCACTTGGAATCTTAGAGTAGGCTAATAATAGGTTGATTCATTTAAACTAATCTTCTAATGCATAGGACAGTCTTAATGCAAACAGAAGAAACAAACAAACAAATAGCAGTGGCATGTTCTGAAAACAGCAACCAAAACCAGGGATTCAGATACAATTCATTTGAAGACAGCACAAATACAAAAGCTTCAGAGAACAGAGGGCTCAGCTCCCAGCTTTAATGCTTATTCATTGGAGAAATTTTGCTCAATTTCTAATGTATTCTTTTATTTTTCAATCACAAATCATTTTTTAAATAAATACTTAATACAACCTATAGTGTATCAGGAATCTCATCGACCTCAATTTCATGTGATTATAACTATCCCATAACTTTGTTTTCAACATTGTATTTAAAATGACACCTGAAGGGCTTAGCACAATGCCTCACATATTATAGAAGAAGGGGTCTCAATACATATTAGTGGAATGAATACATGGATTGGATAACATCCACCAAACCTCATGAAGTTCATTCTAAAATAAAAGAACATCTTTCTAAATATTCAAGATGGTCTCTTTAGCTATGAACACATTAGACTGCACAGGGCTGATTAAGAGTTTAAAGACCCAAATAAGTAATAGTTATTATTTCTTTACCAGTCACAGTATTTTAATTATGTCTACTTTGGTTTCCAAAATATTACTATGCCTCTCCTTTGCAAGTACTATGGTATTAACACAGTTTGACAAACTTATGTAACAATTTGTTGTTAGTATTCATAAAACATCAAAAAAGCATTGTGCAAACTGGTCAAACCCATTATAAGTTACAGATGTACATAACATCTCAGAATAAAATAACAATGCACCTCCATGAATGCAATTTTCTGTTGTTAGCAATGATGAAAATGCTTTTTTAGTATGGAATTTCTTATTTATGAAGATTTATAATTGCTGACATACATTAAGCAAAGTTCAGTAATTATATTTAGCATTAAAAGGGCAAAATGCATAAAAATGCATTTGTAATACAAAGCTAAAAAATAATAAAATGAACCTAATGAATCAACACTTTGCTAAAGAAAGAAGAAATTAGTACTTTGCAGAGCCTCATGGGGTACTCCCTGACCTCATTTCCATCACTCCCTCACAAAAAGTAACAGTTTTCTTAATTTGGTGATAACCATTGTATCCCTATTTCTTTGAGATTTATCACAGTAATAGATATCCCTGAATATTATGTACATAGTTCATTTTTGCTTTTTTGTGAGCTTTATAAAAACAGGCTGACATTGGGTTGATTCTCCTCTGACCTGCTCTTTATCCCTCAGCATTGATTTCAGATTTAGCAATGAGGATTTGTGTAGCCCTATTTCAATCATGTTCATTGCTCACAAGTAGTGACTCTCGAACCTTTTGATTTCAGGACTCATTTTCTTGTTTTCTTAATGCATACTAAAATTATTTTCCCATCAATCTGAGTTTATCATGCCCATATCATCCCTCCATCCCCCAGCCCCCTGCAAAAATGAGTATGCTTGCCAGTTCTCACATTCAGGTTTCTTTCTCCACCCCCACACATTCCACCCCTCCTCAGCCAATGCAGGGTAACAACATCTATAATTCTACATCTAATTTCTTACAGATATGTGTCTGCTGCTTGCTTTCCTCGTTTCGTTACCCTCCTCATTTGTGCAAGAACATTAAATTTACTAAGTTTTACGAAACCCTTATTTCCATTGACTCCTATTATGCACCCTCTTCTTACTAAACTACTATCCCCAAGGGTGCTTATAGATCAGGTCTTGTATGGCAAACCATCTCATGCCTTGACAGGCTGAAAACTTCTTCACCTACTTGATTCAAAGGCAAATTTAGCCATCTTTCATTTTGGTCTGTGCTTTCCCCTACACTATAAAGCTTTCAATCATTTCTGCTTCTATCTCCTAATATAAATACATATCTAGAAGAAAAATATATATACTTATATGCATATATATATTAATACTTCTCACAGGCCTTTTGTTAGTCATCAAACACATCTGTCTCCCTCCAGCAGTTTGGCATGGGAGTGGGCCTCCCTTTTGTCTCAACAATCTGAAAAATACCAAGCCCAATGCTTGATAAGCTTGAGAGAAGTGAACTTTGTATCTTTTTATATTCCCTTTCTCCGTGACTGATGGATGAAGAAGGGAGTTACCTTGGTAATACTTGCATGCTCTCTTTTCAAAGGCTTGCAAGGCAGAAATGTTGATGACATACATTAAAAGGTAGCATTACTCATTCTTTATGATAGATAAATTCAGACCAGGCATACACCTGCACATACACACATGCACACACACATATACACATGCATCTACACACAAAACACCATAAGAAAAAAATACTCAAAATAGGAAAATGTGAAAAAATTATCTATTACAAGTGGGAATGAAAGAAATGAAAATTTTCTTCATACTTTCCTACATTTTCTACAATATGCAGTTGTTATATTTGTTATTGGAAAAATATTTGTAACAAGAAGAATATAAATTAGTCCATAATAGTTCTTTCTGCTTTCCTAGAAGCTGTCAGAAAAAGCCTGCCATAATTTCTTCTGAAGTTAATATTCTTTCTCTTATTAAGGCTAATGTTCAAAATAACCTATAGTGATAATACGGATGTTAATTTACAATAAAGAAAGGCAGCAGAGGGATATACTACAATGAAACAGTCACGTGGTAGGGAGAACACGACACCAGGCAATCTCTGGTACATGTTCAGCATAGCCCAGTTTTGGTCTATTCTTTTTCCAGTGCTCTAATATGAAGAAACCAGATTTTGACATTCTTCACATCCGATTTGATTTCTTTTGCTGCAGACATTATTCTACATTTTAAGCCCTCACCATTCTGGAAACAATCATCTAACAAAAGTGTCTTGGGGCAATGTACTACCTGATTTGTTTAAACTGTAAGAAGACAACTACAAAAAAAGAGCCCCAGATAGTAAAGACTGGTACACAGGCATATCATTTATTCACATGATCATATAGAAATATTAATTGTGTAACTTATTCCATTGCTAATAATTAATTGTTGATAATTTCAGGTAACAAACTGTTCTGGTTAATGGACAGTCGGAGAGTGTCCTTGACCTTTCACGGCCAACACGCTAGTGGTAGAGGAAGCTAATAAGCAAGTGTGCAAATAGGGACACTCAATCATAATTATACGAATGATGCCTTGACACATGACTTCTATCTCCTAAGAGCGTCATGAGAAGCACAAAATAATCACAATAGTCAGCAACTCCAGAATATTATGAGACATGGAAATATTATCACTTTGATATAATCAAGCCTCATTTTTTGTTTTATACTTTTATTTTATTTTTTATTTTTGTGGGTGTATATTTTGATGCAGGCGTGTAGTGTGAAATAAGCACATTATGGGGAATAGGGTATTCATTCCTACAAGCATGAGGCTTGAAAATAACCTGGAGGATAATCATGCCTCATTTTGATTTTCTCTTTTTTTCTGCCACAATGGAGCAGGAACCATTTAGTCACCAGGCACACGTACACACACACGTAGGAGCACACTCTCAGGGACTGAGATTTGTTTTGATTCTCTTCTTTCTCTCCTTTCCACAGGGTTTGGTCCCAAGGTAATATATATATTTTTTCACAGCATTTTTGAGGTATAACTGATAAACAGCATGGTATATATTTAAGGTGGACAAAGTGATGATTACATATATGTATATATAATGAAATGATCACAATCAAGTAACACATCCATCATCTCTCAAAGTTTCCATTTGTGTGTGTGTGAGAGTGTGGTGAGCATATCTGAAATCTATTCTGTTAGCAAATTTCAAGTATATAATACAATACTATTAGCTATAGTCACCATACTATACATTAGATTCCTAGAAATTATTCACCTCATGGGCACATTCTCCTGCTAAACTCCCCCACAGATTATACTTTACAAGAAACCTAAACGCCAACATGCAGAGAATTAGGCCATGGATACAGAATAGCCCTGTGTAGTTATTTGACATTGAATTAAGCTGGCCAGGCCTTTGCAACCTTGTATCAATCTATCTTTGCATCTGGGCATCCAGGAAGAGGCATGGCCTCTGGCAAGATGAATAGCAGCTGTACCCAATGGGGTGATCTCTTCCAGGTCCAGCCCACAATCTCAGCCAATCTTGACCAGTGGCCCTTTCCTCTTTCTTCTTGGGAAGTGGTTTCTTTCCTCCTCAGTGTTTTTTTCCTCCTCTTTCTTCATGTTAACTGGTGGGTGTAAGATTGAAACCTGATGTGTGTGGTTGCTGCAGGAGAGAAAAAGGTGAATGCACAGCAAGATGAGTCGAAGGTTTGGTTAAAGAACAGTCTTGAGTGTCTCTGGAATCATGAAGAAACCCTCTGGGATACATGGAGGAGAGGAAGGAAGTACAAGGAAAGTGTAGCCCAGCCTCACAATGCCAGCCTTATCCCATCACAGAATGGCTTGCAAACATGTTTACTAGTTGACTTTAGGGTTGAAGAGACTAGTCTTCTAACGGAATGATTATGTCCACCTCCATGTACTGAACATTTTCTTCTCTCATCATAAAATTAAAGATTGAAGTAAAATCATTAAAAGAAGAATTTTACATGTAAGTAAAACTAATTTAAGCAAATATTGTAAATTGGAGTATCAAATTATTTCCTATTTTGAAACGGGCAGGTCTTCTGAGGATGGCATTAATCACTAGAAGAAAAAAATGGAATAAAAAAAGCATAAAATATTTTAAACATAGTTAATTGTGTTTTCATCCTATCCTCATTTTTATGGGAGTGATTTTTTTTTAAGTTGAAATGAAGTTAACAGGTATTTCCTGAATCCACACATCTAATAAGATACTGTTTAAAAGCACAAGGAGAAGAAGATATTATGAAGGAGAAAGAATACTTCATGGCTTCAGAGCTGGATGTCTGTAGAATACATTCCTAATTATTGTATCTCTAATACTCTTATTTAAGGGTATCATTGAAGAAAACCATGCATTTTAATTTTTAATACAAGGTGGTGTATAAATTCAACAAGACAAAGAGTACACAAATATTGATAATGTAATGTGGAATTAAAGGTTCCATGAGTTTAGTGGGACCTGAGAGGTTATCAGATAAGCTACACTGTAGGGACAGGTGTGACAGCGTTTAATGGATGAAGTCATCTTCAGAGCTGTGGAGAGCAGAATAGCTTACTTGTAAGTGCCAACACCTTCAAAACACATACGGCATTAGAGTACATGCGGTCTTATTCTATTAAAATATATATGTATGTTCTTAAAGAGTGAGGAGTGGGTCTGAAAGTCTAGTTTGAAGGCAAAAGGTATTCATGATGACTTTGAGCCAGGGATTAGTATCTCAGAACTATGCTTTTGAAACAATCTAGGATCAAGGTTTGGGGTGAATTTAAGTGCTTTGAGAGATTCACTGAACTATGAGGAAAGATAGAATTGATGCAATGCAGATGAGCCCCAAAGTGGGCTTAGTATGTGAGGGTTCTTGGCTTTGCCCAGGATGGAATTAAAGGATAAGCCAGTGGTAGGGTAGAAGGAAACCGTGTTATTGAAGTGACAGTGTTGCAACTCCAGTGTGTCACAGCTCCACGAATGCTCCTGTAGGGCAGGGCTACCCCATAGGCAGTGTGCTGGGGGTAGCAGCTGAGGGCAGTTTGCAGTCATATTTACACCTACTTTTACTTACATGTAGATTAAAGGATAGTTTATGCGGAAATTTCTAGGGAAGGGGTAGTAACTTCTGGGTCATTGCCATGGAAAGGGGTGGTAATTCCCAGGTGTTGGAATGGCTTAGCAGTGGGTGTGTCTTACAGAAAACTGCTTCCACTCCACCCCTATTTTAGTTTGTCCTCAATTTGGTCCAGTGTCTGAGCCCTGACTTCCTACCTCAGCATAAGCATCAGAATGAGCATGAAACTGCAAGATGACTTCCAACTTGTAAATTGCATGACCCCAGTCGAATTTCTCAACTAGTGCAAATCTTAGTTTTCTTATGTCTATGAAAGGTAGCAGAATATCTACTACACAGTTCATCTAAGTGTTCACTAAAGCAAAGTTTGGGAAATATCTGAAGGTACATTCTCAATAATTACTATCTCTTCCTGTCTATGTCTATGAGTCATCCAGGGTTCTGTCAATTATTGTACTCTAGAGTATTAGTTGTGAGGATAAAAAGGAGAACAATAGAACACTTAAGTCGCCTATATTCATATTTTTACTCCCAATAGGAAATGATAATTTAAAACGAATGGTCACTTATGACAAAACATTCTGAAACATTTTTTTTGCACTGAAAATGATTACTAAAATGGAGGTGTCATGATAATTTTATAATTGATAGATTAAAAAATATAGATTTTTTGAGATGGAGTCTCATACTGTTGCCCAAGCTGGAGTGCAGTGGCATAATCTCAGTTCACTGCAACTTCTGCCTTTCCGGTTCAAGTAATTCTCTTGCCTCAGCCTCCCGAGTAGCTGAGACTATGTGCCACCATGCCTGGCTAATTTTTTGTATTTTTAGTAGAGATAGGTTTTCACTGTGTTAGCCAGGGTGGTCTCAAACTCCTGACCTCAGGATCCGCCTGTCTGGGCCTCCCAAAGTGCTGTATTTACAGATGTGAGCCACCACGCCTGGCAGGATTAAAATCTTTGTTGCCTTATATGTTTTAACTTATTTCCTAATCATGAAAAATCTGTGGTTAAACATTGCAGTATATGGAGTTGGATGGTCTGAATTGGTGTCCAGCTCAGGACTCAAAATGAATTTTGAGAAGTATGGGGAAATTTGGTGAAGCTGGCAACAAGAAACATTTTGAAGACATTTTGGCCCTGCATGCAATGGATCATCTGAATTCAAGGAGTCATCAACAGGGGAATTCTGTTCTTTCTTTGAAAATGAAATTGGTCTTTGTTTATGAAATGTATCAGGTTTAAAGAATTACAAAAGGGGAGATCATTTTTAAGTTGTCTTATTTCATTTGTCAGTGTTTTTCACACAATAAAAAACAAATTATCTCCTCTACTTCTTCCTTGAGCTGTTCCCAAAGGCTTACAAAAGGAGAGAGAATAGAGCACTAAAAAGAGCAATGCAATTTAGAAACCACATGGCAGAATTACATAAGAGAATAAAATATAAAGTGTATATGTATATATATACACACACACACACACATACATGTATGCACATACATAAACATACATGAGTGTGTATATGTACATCATTGTATAAGAAACAGCAAAAATGCTATTTGAATCTGTACTTAAAACTGAGAATACATCTGAAAGATTCATAGGATTAATGGAGCCAAAAGCATAGAATAATAATAAATTACAATCTCCTAGAATTAGTAATGCTTGGCCCAAACAACTTTTTCTCTGAATTTAAAATTAATACGTGTTCATTTTTTGTATCTTTTTTTTTTTTTTGGAATCAAAGTCTTGCTTTGTCACCCAGGCTCGAGTGCAGTGGCGTGATCTTGGCTCACTGCAACCTCCACCTCCTCCACCCAAGTAGCTGGGTCTACAGGCGCATGCCACAACACCTGGTTAATTTTTGCAATTTTTGTAGAGACAGCATTTCATTATGTTGGCCAGGATGGTCTCGAACTCCTGACCTCAAGAGATCCGCCTGTCTCGGCCTCCCAAAGTGCTTGGATAACAGAGGGAACCACTGCGCCCAGCCAAATATATATTCATTTTTTATCTTTGAAAAAAATAAATTGAACTAACAAAATCTGAGCTATTACCAAAGTTAGTCTCTATACAATATTGTGGTGTATGTCTATTTTCCTTGAGTACATGTAAAGATTTATATGATAATAGCAAATGATATCTATATGCATATATACACGTGTATACATACACATATTTTATACATAATTCTACTTTTATGATTTAACAGTGCATCACCAGCATAAACATATATTCACATCTGGTTTATAAAAATGTCTTATAGTAGCTTCAGGACATTCAGTTTGCCCATCTTTTGATCAGATTACTAGAGTTTTTCCTATAGAGCTGTTTGAGCTCCTCGTATATTCAGATTATTAATCCCTTGTCAGATGGGTAGTTTGCCAATATTTTCTCCCATTATGTAGATTGTGTCTTCTCTTCGTTGATTGTTTTCTTTGCTGTTCAGAGGCTTTTAAACTTGTTGTGAGCCCATTTGTCCATTTTTGCTTTGGTTTGCCTGTGCTTGTGCATTATTATAGTAAAAAAATCTTTGCCCAGTCCAATGTGCTGGATATTTTCCCCAGTGTTTTCTTGCAGTAATCTCATAGTTTGAGGTCTTAGATTTAAGCCTTTAATCCATTTTGATTTGATATTTGTGTATGGTGAGAGATAGGGGTCTAGTTGTATTCCACTGCATATGGATATACAGTTTTTCTAGCACCATTTATTGAAGAGTCTGTCTTTCCCCACTGCATGGTCTTGGCACCTTTGTCGAAAATGAGTTCACTGTAAATATATGAATATGTTTTTGGGTGCCCTTTGCTGTTCTGTTGGTCTATCTGTCTTTCTTGAACCATATTTTCTTTATTCACTCATCTGTTGATGAACACTTTGGTTGCTTCAAAATCTTGGCTCTTGTGAATAGTGCCGAAATAATTATAGGAATGCAGATGTCTCTTTGATATACTGATTTCCTTTCTTCTAGGTAAATACCTAGCAGTGGGGTCGTTTTTGAGTAACCTCCAAACTGTTCAGCATAGAGGTTGTGATAATTTACATCCCCACCAACGGTATATGGGTGTTCCCTTTTCTCTACATCCTTGCCGGCATTTGTCACTGCCTGTCTTTTGCATAAAAGCCTTTTTAACTGGAATAAAATGATATCTCACTGTAGTTTTGATTTCCATTTCTCTGATAATCAATGATGTGGAGCACTTTTTCATATGCCTATTCACCATTTGTATGTCTTCTTTTGAGAAATGTCTATCAGACTTTTTGCCCATTTTTAAATTGGATTATTAGCTTTTTATCCTATTCAGCTGTTTGATCTCCAAATATATTTTGATTTTGAATCTCTTGTCAGATGGGTAGTTTAAAAATATCTTCTCCCATTTTGTGCATTGTCTCTTCACTTTGTTGATTGTTTCTATAGCTGTGCAGAAGCTTTTAAACTTAATGTAATCCCATTTGTCCATTTTTTTCTTTGGTTGCCTGTGTTTTAGGGGTATTATTCAAGAAATCTTTGCCTAGTCCAATGTCCTAGGAGGTTTCTTCAATACCTTTTTTAACTAGTTTTATAGTTTGAGGTCTTAGATTTAAGTCTTTAACCTATTTTGATTAGGTTTTTGTATATGGTCAGAGACAGGAGTCTGTTTTCATTCTTCCATGTATAAACATCCAGTTTTACCAGCACTATTTATTGAAGAGACTGTCCTCTCCCCAATGCATGATCTTGACAACTTTGCCAAAAATAAGTTCATTGTAAATGTATGGATTTGTTTATGGGTTCTCTATTCTGTTCCATTGGTCTATATGTCTGTTTTCATGCCAGTACCACGCAGTCTTAGTTACTACAGCTTTGTAGTATAATCTGAAGTCAGGTATTGCAATTCCTCCAGTTTTGTTCTTTTTGCTCAGGGTACCTTTGGCTATTCTGTGTCTTTTGCAGTTCTACATAAATTTTGGGATTGTTTTTTCTACTTCTCTGAAGAATGTCATTGGTATTTTGATAGGGTTTACATTAAATCAATAGATTGCTTTGGATAGCATACACATTTTAACAATATTGATTGTTCTAATCCATGAACATCAGATATCTTTCCTTTTTTGTGTTCTCTTCAACTTGTTGCATCAAATTTTATAATGTTTATTTTAGAGATCTTTTACTTCTTGGTTAAGTTTATTATCAGGTATTTTACTTTATTTGCAACTAATGTAAATAGGGATTATTTTCTTGATTTTTTTTCAGATTGTTCACTGTTGGCATGTAGAAATGCTCATGATTTTTGTATAATGATTTTATGTCTTGTGACTTTTCTGAACTTGTTTATTAATTCTAATAGATTTTTGGTGGAGTCTTTAGTTTCTCCAAATATAAGATTGTATCATCTGCAAACAAAGATAATTTGACTTCTTTCTTTCCAATCACATGATCTTTATTTTTTTTTTAACTCTTGTCCCATGACAGTAGCTCGAACTTCCAGGACTATATTGAATAACAGTGGTGAAAGTGGACATCCTTGTCATGTTCCAGATCTTAGAGGAAAGACTTTTAGTTTTATCCCGTTTAGTAAGATACTAGCTGTGAGTATGTCATGTATGGTTTTTACTATGTTGAGGTATGTTCCTTCTATACCCAGTTGTTTGCAGGAGGCAGAGCCTTAGGGGGTGGGGCCCTGGTTCATGTTTTGCTCCGTCTGCCAAGCACACTGATGCCTTTTGGGCTCCATAAGTATTCAAGCAGTGCTTCTGTGTGTTCCCCAGGAAGCTTCCCTTGCTAAATGTCTGTAGAGATCATAAGAACTCCTGTAGCTAGGATCTCAGCAGTCCACCATGGGAATGAGGTACACCAGGGTCCTTCACTCACCCCCTTCTTAGGTCTAGTCTGGGCCAGGGGCTGGTCCTTGAGTGGGGTAATGCAAGAAGGAAGCCTTGCTCCCTGCTTCAATCATAATGTCTTTCATAGCTTCTCTGTTAAATTTCATTGTTTTCTTCTCAAAAGATATGTTCAAAGTACAAAGGCTCACTTGACATTTGGGTTCCTCCCCATGGGAAAGGTACATCCCAGCTGCATCCAGCTAGTCATCTTTCGGAGGATATTTTCTTTCATCCCTCAAATTTTATGTTCCTACTTAAATCTGAATGCACACAATTTTGCTCTCAGCCATGATGGAGTGACAGGGCTGAACTTAACCTACTGTCATAAAAAATTAGAAGAATAGAGAAAATACGTGAAAAAACTGTTTCAGGTAAAAGATGACAAGCAGCCTGGGATGGTGATTGTGGGGACCATGGGGAAACACACAAATGAAGTGAGTGCTATGATCACAATTCATCTGAATTGTGATTTGCCTGAGAGAGTTTTTGGATCATAAACAGAAGGAGGGAGAGTCAGACTGACCCCCACATTCTCACTGGATTGAGAAGATGGGGAGAGGAAATTAGAGGGGCTGAGGGGACTGGACATTGTGAGACAGAGTTCCAGGGAAGGAGTCTTATGGTGAAAGAGCACTACAGATGGGTACAGAAATACCCTTGAGGCATTGCTGAATACTAGCCCATCCTACATGGAGTAGGTAGATCTTTAAAAGGCTGGGCAAGAAATGACCAATGGATGGTAAGTGAAACGCTATTCAAACCTCACATGAGGCAAAAAAATTTTCAAACCATAAACAGACCCACTGGAGAATCCTTCAATCTCATTCATGGAGGCTTTTAGCAGAACCCCAGAATAGTCACACCTTGTAGAACAGCATAACTTTCTCTGGAGTGAGAGCTACTCCATACCCACACTAGTGAAATGTGAAATTAGTCTTCAAAGTGGACACAGAAGTTTTTCAGTAAAAATTTTTCACTGTAAGTTTTTTTTAATTTCTCATCTAGTTCATTATATAATTTTGAGAAAAATAAAATTACTTTTATGAATTAAACACAGGTGTATACATTTGTGACTAATTTATTTATGCATATTTGTATGCTAAATTTATGTTGAAACATTTTACAGGAAGGAGAGCTGAAAAAGTTTGTGGACCAACTCTTCATAATGTAGAGGAGTAGGATTCAGTGTAAAGGTACAAAGATATTGGGCCATTTAAGGAAATTAGATGTATCTACTTAATAGTTTAGCATTAAGCACTAAATTTACCATTTAATTACATGGAAAATTATTATATTTCATAGTAAGGGAGAAAAGCCTATAAAATACATAAATGTCACGTAAATGCTTAAATTAGGTTTATTTTTCACATGAGTTAAAAAATGGAAAGCTATATAATACAACAAATACAACATTAATTCTGTCTGTCTACCTGTCTAACCATCTATCTATCCACTATGTTGTATTTTTTTTATTTCTTTTTCTAAATCATTTTTCTACATTTTCTGTAAGAACATAGATTCCTTTTGTTATTATAAATTATATAAATATTTAAAAGGCTATGCCATATTCATATTGATGACATGTTCCTTAGAATATTGTTGACATTCATTTTATACTTAATGAATCAAAAGATGAATGAATGAATAACAATTTAGTATTCTGAAAAGTTCTCAGATAAATACATTCTTTTTCTTCTTATTAAGCAACATTATACTAAGTATTCTAATGTAATCATTTTAAGAGCTTGAGAGTCATCTTTTGTTCTTTGTTTAGATATTTTAAAAATATATATCATTTGTGCTTGCACTCAGCTCTTTCTCCTTGCATTTATATGCACAAAATTTTAAAAGCTTTTGACACTCTTCTGGTGCTTCATAGGATTAATGTCTCAGCAGTGATAGTTGTTTGAGAATCAGATTTTGATCCGGAGCATGTGCTGAGTATTTATAATGCTCTACTTCCTCTTCAGTTACTACAGTTTTCACTATGTTCTCTCTATAAAATTGAGTTGTTGTGTGATGGATAGCACCAACTGATAAATTAACAGTAAGTCAGGGTCAGGGGAGAGGCAAGAAGGAAAGGAGAAACAAACTACACAAACTCTAGATTTGTCTTAGAGAAGATAAGGGAGATGAGAGTAGGGAGCTAGGAATGGAGGGGCAATGGTTGTAGGAGAAGGCTACAGTCAGCAAAAGAAGCAAAGCTAAATTATGCCAACCATACTGTGACTTATTTTCATTCAGATGTACCGTGTTTCTTGGCATCAAAATTCAGTGAAGCCTCCCTCATGAATTCCAGTTCCCTCAGTCTACCTGAGAATTGATTAAAGATATATGTATATACATACATATAATTGTATGTAAGTTAAGAAAGCAAAGTGACTCACAATAGTCAGATGGACATAGCATGCCAGGCACAGATTGAGATCAAGAGTCATGATACCAGTCAACGTTAAATTTAGAGTTATTAAACACCATAGGACACAAAGAAGGTCAATTCATATTGATTGAGTATGCAATCTGTGACTAAAATCTAATAGTTACGAATATCCATGCATGTAACAAAATATCATAAACATTTATGAAACAAAACCACAAAGGATATAAAGAGAAATTGAAACAATGTAGTAGGCAATTTGATTCATATCTTTCTTGTAGCACAGCATATAAACAAAATAATGATAAATAAGACCTAGATAATGTGATAAATAAAAAGATCTATATCAATACAGTGAATGATATGCCCTGAAAACAGGGAATGTGCCTTTTTGTTAAGTAACCATATGCCCAACCACGAGTCTAAGGAGCACTGAAACTGGTCTAAGACACTTTAATCATGACTCTTAAAGCTGTTTGAAAAATTGCCCCCATCCTGATTCTCAAACAACAAAATCAGGAATTGTCTAAGGACAGATTGTACAGCTCAAGTCTGTGAGTGACAGATGAGGACTTCTTCAGGTCTGAGGGTGCTATTTTCCTGAAGTGATAAATTGCACAGGATATCTCAGAGACTGATGACACACCTAGCCCAGATGAGATATTCTCTGGCATGGATTCAGACGTGAATACTAGCAGTATTTCTAAAGCTCAATATATACCAAACTGGAATCAGAGAGAAATGTTTATCCTTTAAGGAGTTTTAGTGTGACCTTTGTTCATTTACACATTGTCATCTGTAGCTTTGCTTTCTGTAGTGAGGAATTTTAGCTCCAGATGTTCAATATGTTTGTGAAAATATTACTGATCATTTTGCTACCTGCCAGTATTGAGTTGCTATATCTGTATCTTTTAGATAATTAAATGATGTTTGGTTTATCCTTATAGAATCTCTGTGTTATTTTCAACAGTCTTTATCTGCTATTGACTTGTCAATGAAGTGACCATTTATCCTGAAATAGCTACAAAAATTAACAAAGAAAACCCCAAACCATTTGTACAAGAAGAAAATACACTATGACAAATACATTATTTTCTTATCAAAATACAATAACAATAAATAAAGAAAAACTAGGAAATAAAATGTACTACTATTTAAAATTTGAGCTTTCTCTTTAGATGGCTTTTGGCTAAGGCTGAGGGGAGAGAGTTAGTAGCAGAAAGGATTGTTGTACAATATCTCCAAAATAATTATAATAAAATATGACATTACATTAGATAGAGCCAAACCCACACTCCAGAAAAAAAATACAGCAATAAATAACTGCATTATCAATTGAGAAGACATAATTAGCCCAAAATCCAACTTAAGGAGTTAGAAAAATAACAAAAAATTCCTAAAAGACAAAAAATTGAGAGTAAAAGGTAACTATCGGTAAGATAAAGGCAGACATTAATAAAATTGTCAAAAGAAATGTATCTAAGAGCTTGAAATTTGAAGTAAAAAAAGATACAATAAAGTACAGAAATTATTAGCTAATTTTCAAAGAAAAAAAGTGGTGGTAGCAAAACACAACTACTCAATACAAGACATGATGAGGACAAACTAACCACAGACAAGAGGGATTTTGATTCATGAGACTTTTGATTCAATGCTAAGGAAATAATTTTGAAAACATGGGTGACATGCATAATTTTTTAGAAATCTGTCAATCCACCAAAACTAATCAAAGAAGATACAGGAATTCTAAACAGACATTACTTTAGAAGAACTACTTTAGATTACTTTAGAAGAATTGGGAAAAGTTGTCAAACAGAGTCATCTGAAAGATGCGTTAGTTTCAGATGTTTCACCAGCAGGAAGCTACCAAATCAGCTCAGGTGAAATATGTAAGTTATTAATATTTTTCTTTGTAGAAATGAGAGGAACTTTGATGAACAACCTTTTTTTTCCCTCTGACATCTGATCCTCGTCCTTCTAAATCTTGCATTTAAAGTATAAAAAGCACCAATTAAATCAGTGAAGAGCTGAAGAGGAAGAGAGTCTTCTGTGAATGTTGGCTGAAAATTCTCTAAAATAACTGGGTTCCTAGGCTTTGAACAAATAGGTAGCAGCCCAGTAGTTATTTTTAGTAAATGGGAGTAACAAACTTAAATGGAAATGACATTACAGTAGGCATTGAGAGACTTGAGCTATATACTCGTTTCATCATCCAATGACCATTTTTGTCCCCAAGAAAGTCATTTACTGTTTTTTGTGAATTTCAACTTCTTCAATTGTACAGTCGAAAAATAACTGGGGGGAAGGAGATTCCATACATTAATTGGTTTCCACCACTATTTGAAGAATGCTGAAATAACTCTAAGTTGAAATATTAATAAGGAAAATGTAGTATCTTGCACATCAAAGTGGGTGGAATAACATTGAGGCTAAGAATATTTTATAGAGAAGTCATGGAGTTATCAATACCATACTCAAATGTGCAAAGGAGATTTTCTTTCTTTCTTATTTATAAGTTATCCCCTTACTTTATAGCTTCACTTACCTTTGGAAATTGGAAAAATGCAATTTAAAACCAATTTAAACTCAGTCTCAAGGGATAATTTAAACAGTCCTTTGAGGAATTGTTCAATGCTTTTAGGGGAAATTGTTCAGTCTGTAATATTACCTTCATCCTCATTCCTCTATCCAAGATGGTGCCTTGTGTCTGAGAGGGGCTTGCTCTATCACTTGGTAGTATAAAAGCAGGGGTCTTCCACTTACCACTGTGTTCTGTGCTTTCCAACTGATCTCTGTAGATAGGTGGTTAAAGTTACTTTCTGGTCATTCTGCTGGAAATTCTGCTAAAGACTGTGGTTGATAAGGCATGTAGCCCATTTCCTTTTAGCATGATGAAAGCCTGATCATCCTCCAAAGCTGGCGTTACACAATGGGTTCTTGCTGGTTTCCCTAACCCTCTCTCAGTTACCTCCACTTC
Source organism: Cheracebus regulus (assembly GCA_963574635.1). Taxonomy (NCBI): domain Eukaryota; kingdom Metazoa; phylum Chordata; class Mammalia; order Primates; family Pitheciidae; genus Cheracebus; species Cheracebus regulus. Next base: position 20,680 of record CAUYQU010094745.1, on the reverse strand, counting down.
TTCTTTTCATCTTCTGACCAGGCCATCGATGGCACAGCTTTGACTGTGAAGTCACCCTTTCCTTTCCATAGTTCAGAATTCACAAGAAGACCTTAACCCTACTACCTACCTCATAAGGATATCCAAGAACTTCTGGGCTCTGACTACACCATATAGGAAAATTGGATGACCTGGGAAAACTACAATCTAGTGAGAGAAAAAACAATTACATTGTGGACCCACGTTTATTTTATTCTGACAACCTTCTAAGTTGGTGTGGGGTGAAGAAAAGCTTCCTGAATGCTCCTGAACATTCTGAATGCTCTAAGTCCTCATTTCCTCCTTCTTATCTGGTGAGAATCTAGCTCAGCATGTCCAAGTTGATTCAATGGAAGAACGCCTCAGGAAACTCTTGTTTTCAAATGAAGTTACATCCATAGCAGGAAGCACCCATTGTTACCCAGTAAACTGCATGTGCTCTGCCCTCCTTTCTCTGTAACATGCAGAGTAATGTGGAGGGTTGGGTCTCTCTACTGGTGTACTTCCTTGGTATGGTAAGCTCTGCCCAACACAAGCTGCCTCCCAGCAGAATGACAAAAGAACATGGGAACATTGTGCTCTGCTAGTTCTCTGCCTCTGTTTCCCCACTAACCTTTGCTTTACAGTTACAGTGCACAGCACGCCTGTTGCTGTGTGCCTGCATCAGCATTGTACAATAAGGCAAAGACTGCACATGTCCTTACTCAGGCCAGGAGCTGCCATGTTAAATAATTTGCATCATACCTCTGGCTCACTGTAATCTAAGGCAAAACTACAGAGCCAGTATCCTGTGGTGTGCCGGAGCTGTCTCTCCTCCGCAGGGGAGGGATGATGGTTACAAGTTTTTAAATGCAAACTTTATTAAATTATCTAAACTTACAATTAAATAAATTATGTTAAAAATAATACTCAAAATTCATCACTTCTTAATCATGTTGCTACTATCTGTGCTTTTGAGATGATTTACATCTACTGCATCTATATGATGGAACACCACCATAATGCACCATTGCACATTTCTTCCCAACTCTGCCTTCAATGACCTTGTGTTTATATCCTGAGTTTGGTCATGATAGGAGTACTGACATCATGGAAACTGGCAAATACTAAAAGCATGGGCTTAGTTTTTTTTTTTTCTCCTGGAAAGTTGATTGTTAAGCATTTGATAGTACATCACTGACTTACCTCTCCCAAAATGGAGACCATTATTTGTTGATGACTAGTGGCCAAGACCAGAGTAATATCAACATGGTCATTAGACTCTGAAATAAAATTCCTGAAAAAAATTTTCTGTCAAAGAACACATGGTAACCTACCACTTATCCATTCTTTAAGATATGTAATCAGATCTCAGTTATATACAAACAAGGACTCCTCATGATAAAAATAAACAGTCATTCAATATGACTTTGTAATTCTTTACCCTTTCGGCAATACATTTGCCTTTCCAAATGTGCTTAGTTTCATTCAGTTAATCAGCTGTTTATTAACTTCCTCCACAAATACCCTTTGACAGCAAGACTCTGCAACCAATCCTCAGAAAAAAAGGAAAATAGACTGGTTAATATATTTCACCAGAAATAATATATTCAAGAAAAAATCTACTCTTACTATTTCTTTCATGCCAAAAATTCTAATGTTGTTTGAAGTTAATTGTTTTTTTAGCTTCTTTTTTTTTATTTATTGTTACTTGATAAAAATCTTAATTTAGTTTTTTTTTACCCAGCACACACTTAAGAACAATATGAGTTCAAAGATGTATAAGGCATGGTCTTTGCTCTCAAGGAAATAGCAATCCAATTGTCGGAAACAGCCAAATAAACAGAAGATATCCAATAACAAAGGGTGTAAAAGGATATAGACGAGGAATGATTTTTGGGAGCACATTTGTGGATAAATGTACCTTCAAGGATATAAATATGCTGTGGTCTGCCTTAATTGCTTCCCTCCCTCTCTCCCTCCCTCCCTTCCTTTCTTCCTTCCGTCCTTTCTTTCTTCCTTCCTTCTTTCCTTCCTTTTGTTCTTCTCCCTTTCTTCCATTCCTACATTCTTTTTCTCTCTTTCTGTTATACCCTCAATGCTCCTTCTGGGTGAATCCATCTTTTGAAATATATGGTGCTATCCCTTGTCCCTCAGTTGCTTCATGTGTTACTGTGAAAACAAAACCAATTTTAGCATCAAAGGATATTTTCAAGTATTTTTCTTCACTAGGCAAGCTGTAAGAATCTTCAGCTGTTTTGTTGCCATGGTGAGTGGAGTTCAAGCGATATTTCTAGTCAGAGAGGAAAATCTATAAAATGAATGCTAATATGAAATAACCTTACAATCGTCATCCACTAATGCAGTAGAGTTTAAATGTTAGCGTCATTGCCTTCTTCCACACATGCAGAGAATCATATGACAGTGCCTAAAGATTGGGGACATGGATTGCCCATTTTCTCCTCTTTGGAAATTCGGTTTTGAAAACATCTGAAGTTATAAATTCTACTTTATTTCAAGAATGGGCTCAAATGTGATTATGGTAGAAAGATAATTTTTTTTTCTGGGGACAGAGGAACTAGGTTTCAGCCAGCCCTTCAGAAATTATTACCTCCTATGTGATCCAGTATATTTCATGAATTTGCAGAAACTCAATTTTTTCACATACTAAAAGGTAAAAAGAAAAAAAGGGAAAAGAAATAATCTTTGTCCATTTCAGGCAATCCATAATGTGCCCTTTTTTAACATAGTTTGTGCAGTGGAGTGGTTCTTCCATGGGTCTTTATAACTATGGTTAAAATATTCTTCTACTAGTAAATGAGTTGGGATGAACTGGTACTTCAGATAACGGTGCTGTTGTTCTAATATGAAATCTACCAAAAAAAGTAATGAGAAAATAAATATGATAAATAGAATGATGTTTATCCAGAAAAGTGATGTAATAAGAGGACCATCATCTAGGACCCTCTAGTGGGAAAGGAGCTAGAAGGGGCAGCTCTCCAGGACAGAGTTGGATATAGCAATGGGATAAGGTATAGACTTTTCAAGAGGATGCTATCAGTAGAGGAAAGTCATGCTATGTCCTAGCTTCATGTCAGTAAGTAAAAGAACCCCAGAGAAGTTGGCCGGGGTTGGGGATAGAACCTAGTGCACACAGTCTTGGATCACCAGATTTTGGTACATTCTCATGATCCAAGAAGCAGCAGAATTGTCTGTCTTTAAAGAAGCAGTAGAATTGTCTGTCTTTAAAGGACTCCTTGAGTAATAAAGATTCCAGAAGGTAAAATAAGAGACTAACAAGAGCCAGGGGCTACCCCTTAGAAGCTACTACTCTAAGTATCTCAGGTCAGGAAACTTTAGGCTACAGTCAGCTTTTCCTAAAATGAAAGAAACTGAGTAACCCACCAGTGCAATGGTATGAGGTCCCAGAATTTAATGAGATGTAAAAGTAGTTTAAAATAAAATCCAATCATTCTTGCTGAATTTACTTAACCTTTGCAAATTAATTATCATTATATTATTTAGAAATCTAGATCTGGAGATGGGAAAAATGTATATTGAAAAGTATCTTACCTCTGTTTTGAAAATACACTTAGAGAGGAAGAAAATAGAGGTAACGTTAGCAATAAAGAAAAGTGAATTCGATAAATCCTTTATTGAAGTCCGGCTATTTCATGTTCTTAGGTGGTTCACATACTCCCTCAAACAATATTTTCCATCTTCTTCTAACTCAAGCCTACTTACAACCTGTTTTCAACTGTTGGCTTTTCTTCTCATTTAATGGAGAAAATGGAGTCAAATAGAAGAGAAACTTTTATTCTCCCATTACTAAATCCCCACCTTCATGTCACCATGCCCATGTGTTCTACCCTCCCTGGCGTGATCATGAATAGACCTTCTAAGCTGGATTTGGGTTTTCCAAGTACATATATAACATATATATATATATATATATTATATATGTATATGTATATATATATATAATATATACATATATATATACATATATAATATATATATATATATATATATATATTCCAACTATATACATATACTTTTTGCCGTTGCAAGTTTCCCAGAAGTATGACATTACTGGGAAGTCAACCACTTTTCAAATAACCATGTCAATATCCATCAGAAAGGCAGAAACAACATCACACTTCATAACCGAGGCCAAATCCAGCCAACATCCCGTCCAAACCCCGCCCGGCATAGGCTGTGAACCCCGCGGCCTGGCGAGAGCCTTAGGGTCCCATCATCGGTGCTGCAGATGCTCTGGGTGGGCTCCAAAGGCCATGTCCATGTCCTGGGTGATATGTATGTTCTGAGGGACACATGCATGTTCCAGGGGTTATATGAGTGTGATGGGTGTTGCGTTAGTCTGATGGTGTCACGGATATTGTGGGTGATATGAGTGCTCTGAGGGACACATGCATGTTCCTGGGGTTATATGAATGAGACGGATGTTGGGTTAATCTGACAGTGTCACCTGTGCATTCTGGGTGATATGTGTGTGTTCTGAGGGATGTATGTGTGTTCTTAGGGTTTTATCTATCTATCTATCTATCTATCTATCTATCTATCTATCTATCTATCTATATATATATACACATAAAGGATACAAAGTCAATATACAAAAACTAGTCATTTCTATATGTTAGTAATAAAAATTTGGAAAATTACATTTTAAATTATTTAATTTCCAATAGCATAGTACATTTAAAAACTCATGAATAAATTAAACAAATAATGTTCAAAACATTGTTGAGAGAAGTTAAATAAGACCTAAATAATAGAGAACTATAATGTCCATAGACTGGAAGGCATAATAGTAATAAGAGTCCATTATTCTCCAGTTAATCTTTGGATCATCAAAATCCCAATCAAAATACCAATGATTATTTTTCTGGCAGAAATTGACATGTTGGGTCTAAAAAACATACCAAAAGGCAAAAGAGTAGAATAGTGAAAAATAATTTGAAAAGAATAAATCTAGACAATCTACACTACCTGACTTCAAACTTACTATAAAGCTATAGTATACAAGACTGTGTGGTAACAGTATAAATATTTACACATAAATAATTGGTATAAAATAAAAGGTCCAGAATTAGACTTCATAGTCAACTGATAGTCAACAATAGTGTCAACCCAATTCAATGAGAAGACAGTCATTTAAACAAATAGCATTGGAATGACTAGATATTTGTGTGAGGGTATAATTACCTGTGACGTCTACCTTATATCATATACAAAATTAATTAGATATGTACCTTAGATGTAAAATTTCTAGAAAAAGTAGCAGGAAATATTTGCAAACTTGAAGTTGTCAAGGACGTCTTATCAACAAAATTCTAGTAATCTTGACTAGGGAAAAACATATGTGAATTGGATTTCATTAAAATTGAAAACTTTTGCTTTTCAAAAAACACTAGTAAGAAAATGAGGCTGGGTGCAGTTGCTCATGCCTGTAATTCCAGCACTTTGGGAGGCCAAGGTGGGAGGACTGCTTGAGCCTGGGAGTTCAAAGCTGTAGTAGGCTAAGAAGGTGCCCCACGGCACTCACCTAGGCAACAGTGCAACACCTCATCTCTAAAAAAAGATAAGGATTCTAGTCACAGACATCAGAAAAATATTTGTAATGTATTCAGTTGTTAAAGGACTTATATCCGAAATATATAACTATCTTTTACAGATCTGCAAAAAGATACAGGAATAGCCAATAAGCCAAGAGCAACTGTTCAAATGAATTAGTGGTTAGAAAATTGCAAAATGGAACTATAATGACATAGTACTATTTCAAAACCATGAGAGTAAATACATTAAAAAGAGTATTGGCCAGAATGTGAAGCAACTAAACTCAAATTTTGCCAATAGTATTGTAAAATGGTACCACAGCTGTGATGATTTTATTGTGGCTTATTTAAAGTTAAGTATACACTTATTATAGAACCCAGAAACTTTTTCCAAAAGTGTTTTTCAAAGGAAATAAAAATATACTTCCACAAAAGACTTATACACACGTACATACTAGTTTTTAAAAAGTTATAATAACCTCAAATAAAAATAATCCAAATATCATTCCATAAGTGAATGAATAAACAAATTATGGTATATTGATAAAATGAAATATTCCTCATCAATAAAAAGTAATGAAATGCTGATTTATAAAACATCACTGAATCTCAAAAACATCATGCCACATGAAAGAAGCTAGACACGAATGAGTACATACCTTATGATTCGATTTATGTGAATTTCCACAACAGGGAAAATATAGTGATGTAAATCAAATAAATTATTTGGGTGAGAGGTACTCTGGGACTAGATTCAAAGAGGTACAAGGAACTTTCTGGAGTGAGAAAAACATGCTGTATCTTGAATGATGTGGTGGTTTTATAGTTGTACACATTTAACAATATTTATCTGATTATATACTAATTTATCCATTTTATGTAAAATTTATCCATTGTATGTAAAACATAATCTATAAAGTTAACTTTAATGAAGTGAAATATAAATATTTTCAGATAAATGAATAGGAAGAAAATATGCTGACAGCTGACTTCATTATAAGAAATGCTAAGGAAATTCTGCAGGCTGAAAAGAAATTAGTTTAAAATACTCTAACAGTACATTGTGGGGTTTATAAGGAATGCATAAATTTCATATGTGTATGTATATATGCATATTATATATGATTCATATATATATATGAATGACAAAAATAGCACAAGATGAAGTAAATGAAACTGTACTGTTATAAGATTCCTACATTTTCATATAAAGTAGTACAGTATTAATATTAAAACTAAGTTAAAAACATAATCTTTAGCAGAACCACTAAAACATTTCAAAAAGTATTACCTAAAAGAATAAATGAGAAATTAAAATGAAATGCTATAATATATATTTATTAATTCAAAATAAATAAGAACAAGCACAAGAGGGAAAAAACAGATGAGACAAAAAGTAAGTAGCACAGTAATGTGTTAAAGTCCAGCTATATTAATTATTTTAAATATAAGTGTTTTTAATGCTTATATTTAAAAGGCACAGATTACCAATCTGGATGAAAAGCAAGAATTGCATCTCTTACTATCTATAATATATGATATTTTGATTGTAAAAGGTTGAGAAAGCTATAACATGCAAGCAATAAACTTAAGAAAAATAGAGTAGATCTATTATATTATTTTTCAATTAATTAGCATTAATTTTAAGTATTTTCTCCAGTTTATGGTTTTTCTTTCCATTTTCTTAACGTTGTTATTGATGATCAAAGTTTTTAGTCTCTTCCCCCACTCTTTTCTTCAAAAAAATTTTTTTTTCTTATTTATTAGTTAATAAACACAACTTCCTCTTTAAAGGTCAATTATATTTGCCCATATGCTTTGCTGTTGTGTAATTTTTAGATTCCCTATGGATGTGGAAGAACTCTTTGAACAATGTGGACATGTAAAAGTATATGTTATCAGTTATTTCTGTGTCTGTATTTCCTAACAGGAAGGAAGCTTCTTGACATAAAACACAAAATCATATTAATCTTTTTACATCCAGGAAAGTCACAGTGCCTTGCCTAAAGTAGACATTCAAATGTTGACTAAATGAATAAAACTGACACAGTAATATGTTCCATGATTAATCCTCTAATAAATCCTGTGTACCCCACATCCTCTATTGTTTAAATAATCAACTTGGTAAAATAGGTTACAATCTATTCTGCCTTCTATTTCAAGAGTTGTGGTCCTAAGAGTGCTTTTTAATGAACCTACCACCCTTATTACCCTTCTTCAAGTCCTACCTACCCAGTTATCTGGATCACCCTCAATGGCTGTAAAAGCATGACCTATCATTTGATAATGATTCATCTTTTTTTCCAGTGCATCAGTTGTTCTCTCTGACTTAGCAATTGATCTTACTTATAATACGGACATGGCATAAGTAGCTCTTCAAAACTAAATTTAACCTAGATAATGGTTTGACAGGTTCAGCAAACCACTACGGCGCATGTAGACCTGTGTAACAAACCTGCATGTTCTGCATATGTATCCCAAAACTTAAAGTAAAATAAAATAAAACAAAAAAACAAAAACCTAAGTTTGATCAAGCAACTTATTTAGTGCCCTGACAAAAACACGTTCAGTTTTGTGGAATCTAAATTAAACTTTTTAAAACCCTTTTAAACTAGTATGTCTGTATATAGACTTCGCTCTCATTTATTTATATATTTGCCATTGCAAGTTCACTATAAGAAGATCTAATTGGAAAACTGCACTAAGAATGCCAGAACAACAGTTGAAGCAGATGTTTTACTAAAAGAGAATCTCAAGGCTACGTATTGACTGCTTCATTTACTTCTGGAATCACTTTTCCTAGCAGTGAGTCAGAAGCCACTTGTGGGTCTTGATCAGTTCTTGGATGTGTGGAGAAGATAAACATTTTAGTATATAATTTAAGTGGTGCCAAAGACATAACTTTCTTCTATTAGTCAACTTAATACTTAACTCAAAGCTTTTATTCTGCTTAGATAAAATATCCTTAAAATTTCCCCCTCACACACTGGATATGGCAAAAGTCTTTTACACACTGTAGAAAACTGGGGGTTAGGGGAGTGTGGAGATGAGATAAAATAGGTTTTTTATGTTTCTAAGTTACTGGTCTACACATATTGTTGAAAATTCCCTTCCTTTAGTTAATAAGTGAAGAATTGCTCATTATAAGAATGGGCATGAAAGAAAAAGGATAAAACAGTGGAAAAGAGAAAATAAAATCAAAATGTAATCACTGTCACATATATGATAAAAAATTTACAACAAAATACTTGGAATTATTTTCCTTTCAATAATTGCTAAACACTGAAGCACTGAAATATTTCATCATATCATAGCACTCTAACTTGCATGTGGAGTTGCCTTTTTGAATGGGAGAGAAAGAAGTAATTACAACATACAGAAATATATGCATACAAATAAAAATACATAATTAGTTGACTTTGATGAATACAGTTGTTCCCTTAGCATTTATGGCAAAATAATTACAGATTGAGTTCCCAACAAAATTTATGGTTTTGTATCCAAAACCATAGTAAACTTGGGTGTATCAGGGAAGTATGTCATGCATGGAATATCTTTATTTATGTCTGCAGCAGGAAAAAAAGTGTTGAAACTTCCATTTTTATAGAGCAAAATGTAAGAGGCATGGTATGCAATAGATACCAAGGTTCAATAGAACAACAAATTTAGCTAGACTTTTAATGAGAAGTTTAGCTAGATTCAATTAGAAAATTTGCAGGAAATAAGTGGACAGAAGTAGACTAGAAATGTGTTGGTTGTCTTTCAATTAAGTATATACAGTTGATCATCTACTCTAGATATTCATAAAAATATGCATTTAATGCCTACCAAGAATTAGGTCTGTTGCTAGGTGAAAGAAATACAAAGCATGTAAGTAGATTTCTTATAATAAAAACAAATGCATACCTTGGGGAGAAAATATTTGCAAGCTATGCATCCAACAACAGTCTAAAATCCAGCATCTGTATGGAACTCAAACATATTTACAAGCAAAAAAACAAGCAATCCCATTTTAAAGGTGTGCAAAGGATATAAACAATTTTCAAAAGAGGACATACACAGTGAAAAAGCATATGAAAAATGCTCAACATCACTAATCATTAGAGAAATTCAAATCAAAACCACAATGAGACACCATCTCATACCGGCCAGAATGGATATTACTAAAGTCAAAAAATAACAGATGCTAGTGAGGCTGTAGAGAAACGGAAACACTTAGGCATTGCTGGTGAGAATATAAATTAGTTCAGCCGTGGTGAAAGTAGTTGGTGATTCCTGAAAGAACTTAAAACAGAATTACCCCTTGACCCAGCAATCCCATTATTGGGTATATACCCATTATTGGGTATATACCCAAAGAAATATAAATCATTCTACCAAAAATAAACAGGCATGTGTATGTTCACAATAGAAAAGACATGAAATCAACATAAATGCCCATCAACAGTAGACTGGATAAAGAAAATGTGGTACATATACACCATGGAATACTACACAGCCATAAAAAAGAATGAGATCATGTTGTGTGCAGAAACATGATGGAGATGGAGGTCATTATCCTAAGCAAAATAACATAGGAGCAGAAAACCAAAAGCCACATGTGCTCACATATAAGTGAAAGCTAAACATCAAATACACACAGACACAAAGAAGGGAACAACAGACCCTGGGGTGGGGAGAGGGAAGACGGTAAGGATCCAAAAACGACCTTTTGGTAATATGCTTATTACCTGGTGACAAAAAAGTCTGTGCACCAAACCACCATGACACACAATTTACCTATATAATAAACCTGCACAAGTACTCCTGAACCTGAAATAAAGTCAAAAAAATTGTTTGTCAAATAGATTTGGGAAAGTCTAGTTTAAATAAAATTAAGCACATTTTTCCACACTAGGATATTTTGAACTTTTGGCACACAAATGGACAATCTGCATTTCTAGGAATGTGGTATTCTTGGATCACAGGGCTTTTCTGAACTCTCCTATTATTTCTTCCAGGAGTATTGCTGACAAAATACCAAATAGAAATCCTATAATAAGAAGTTAAAATATTTGGTCTATGTGACAATCAGAAACGTAAGCACTTCAAATGTTAAATTTTAAAAGACTTATTTGAAAAAATAAACTTCTAGGGTGGGCACAGTGGCTCATGCCTGTAATCCCAGCACTTTGGGAGGCCTAGGCTGGCAGATCACCTGAGGTCAGGAGTTTGAGACTAGCCTGGACAACATGGCAAAACCCCATTTCTACTAAAAATACAAAACTAGTCAGATGTGGTAGGTAGGCACCTGTAATCCCAGCTACTGGGGAAGTTGAGGCACCAGAATCGCTTGAATCCAGAAGGCAGAGGTTACAGTGAGCCAAGACTGTATCACTGCACTCCAGCCTGGGTGACAGAGTGAGACTCTGTCTCAAAATAATTAATTAAATAAATAAAAATAAACTTTTAATTATTTTTATCTGTTTCTCTTTTAGTTAAAAGGAAAAAAACATCCTTAATAAAATAAAAAAGGGCAGGTATACTTTTTAAAGAGTATGATCTGTCAGAGATTTTTAAAAAAGATTTTAAGTGGTAGTGAATCTAGAAGAGGAAGACAGGAAATGTGGGCAGTGAGCACTCAATATTTCAGAGATGTGCTCACCAGACACTCTTAGCAGGATTACTGCCCATGATAGCGTGCCAGGATCCTCTAACAAAATTCTTTTCTCCTCTTTTTTTGCTGAAGCAAAGTAACAGGGAAAGTGGTGGAACTACTAAAAACCAAAAAACCAAGGAAGCAAACAAACAAAACTGTGTCATAATAAATCATTGCAAGCAGATGGGGTCGGCTGTGTTTGAATTTGTTTTCATTTTGGGAAGAAGTTACTAGGTTCTGGGAAAAGATATTACAGAAGCAGATCAACCTAAAAATATGCCCTTGGCTATTAAAAAAGCAGTTATTATTCAAGAGTTTTGTGAGGTCTCCAGGATGGAAATCATCTTCGGAAAACTGATAAGGATGATCTAGCAGGTAAGCACAAAACCTACTAGAGCACAAAGAACATTTTTGTCTAAAGCCTGATGACAGAAGAATATGGAAAGGGCTCAGGGATATCTGTCAAGCTCATGTCTAACAAGAATATTTATTTTTTATAAGGAGCCATTTTATGAGATTGTGAGCCCAGAATGAGATTTAGAAGAAGCTAAGTTCACCAGCTGCAGCCCATGAAAACTACCCTGATTTGGCTACAAGCAGATAATCTAGTTCGTCTCCTTCCGGATTGACATAAAGTATTGCAAGTTCTTCTGACATAATAACCTTATTTAGATGTTCTTTTCTTCTGTAAAATCCAATTTAGCCATACCTGCTGGCACATGACTTACCCAGACAAACGTCTACAAATTCAGGTGAAGAAAGAGGAGCAAAATATTTCTTTTAGAAAACCTATTTCTTCACCTTATAATTAAAATAATTATTTATCTCAGGAAATGTGAAGGGAAAAAAAGTTTGAGCAGATACAAAGGAATGCCCAAGACAGGTACCAGGCATGACATTCCTCTCCGTCTACTTCCACTTGAAAAGAAGGATATGAACAGACACTTTTCAAAAGAAGACGTATATGAAGCCAACAAACATGAAAAATAGCTCATCATCACTGGTCATTAGAGAAAGGCAAATCAAAACCACATTGAGATACCACCTCCTGCCAGTTAGAATGGCGATCATTAAAAAGTCTGGAGACAACAGACACTGGAGAGGATGTGGAGAAAAGGTACATTTTACACTGTTGGTGGGAGTGTGGATTAGTCCAACTATTGTGGCAGACTGTGTGGCGATTCTTCAAGGATCTAGAAATAGAAATTCCATTTGACCCAGCAATCCCATTACTGGGTATATACCCAAAGGAGTATAAATCATTCTAGTATAGACACATGCACACATATGTTTCTTGGGGCACTGTCTACCATAGCAAAGACCTGGAACCAACCAAAACGCTCATCAATGATAGACTGGACAAAGAAAATGTGGTACATATATACCATGGAATACCATGCAGCCATAAAAAATGATGAGTTTGTGTCCTTTGTGGAGACATGGTTGAATCTAGAAACATCATTCTCAGCAAACTGACACAAGAACAGAAAACCAAACACCACATGTTTTCACTCATAGGTGGTTTGATGAACAATGAGAACACCTGGGCACAGGGAAGGGAACAACACTCACTGGGCTAGGTGAAGGGGTGAAGGGGAGGATGGGGAGGGATAACATGGGGAGAAAAGCCTGAAGTAGGCGGGTGGTGGGGGGGGTGCCGGGGGGATGGAGACACCAAACCACCATGGCATGTGTGTACCTATGCAACAATCCTGCAGGATGCAGGAGGTGCACATGTACCACAGAGCTGAAAGTACGATAAAAATAAAAAATAAAAAAAGGAAAGAAAGAAGTGGGAAGGCGAATAGGTACTATAGCTTCTGACCACATTCACTTCTATTAGGAGAAAAATTGCCTACTCCCATCTCAACTGACAGTTCCAAAGTGAGTGGCAACCTCTGGGCTTCTGATTTTCTGCCATAGCCTGATCCAAATATGCAGCTTGCTGGAGCCCTGGACTTTATCTCAGCTCAAATTTCACAGCCCATTCAAATCAAAGCTGTAAGTAACCAGGGTGAGGCATTAACCCCACATAACAGCTAGACAGGATTGGTCACTGGGTTAGTGCTTTCTTGTTATTGTTACTACCCCTATTATTATTTTGTCCCTGAGGTTTTATATTACTGTATTGCCGAGTTAGGTATTCATAAATAATATCTTCTGCAATGATCGAGGTGATCAAATGTTTTTCTCTTTTATTCTTTTAATGCATGGATCTGTGTTCATTCATTTCAAATATTATACCAGCCTTGCATTTCTAAAATAATGCAGGAATTCCTGAAGTCCTGCTAGGCCATGATTATATTTTTTATGTGTTGCATTGATTGCATTTAAAATATATATAGTTATAATTTTTTTTACATCTTCATATATGAGATATATTAACATGAATTTTTTTCTTGTATTATTATTTTAGGTATTTATATCAAGATAATGGCAGCTCCATCAAATGAGTTGGAATATATATTTTTCCTTTCACTGTTCTTTGGAAAATATTATGTAAAATTTAGTGGTATTTATTCCTAAATGTTTGGAAAAACAAATAAAGCTACTTGAACCTAGAATTTTCTTAATGGAAAGGATTTTACTTATAAATTCAACTTTAATAAATGTTGGATTGTGTAGACATTTTGATTTTTTCTTCTTCTTCTTTTTTTTTTTTTGAGATAAAGTTTCACTTTTGTTGCCCAAGCAGGAGTGCAGTGGTGCGATCTCAGCTCACTGCAACCTCCACTTCCCAGGTTCAAGTGATTCTCCTGCCTCAGCCTCCCAAGTAGCTAGCTGGGATTGCAGGCACCTGCCACCACATCTGGCTAATTTTTTGCATTTTTAGCAAAGACAGGGTTTTGCCATGTTGGGAAGGCTGGTCTCAAACTCCTGACCTCAGGTGATTTGCCCACCTCAGCCTCCCAAAATGCTGAATTACAGACATGAGCCACCCCACATGGCCTTTTATTTCTTCTTCTATCAGGTTTGATAAGTTTTACTTTTAAGGAATTTGTCCTCCCAGATTTTCAAATTTACCTACATGAAACTGTGTATAACATCTTATTTTCTTGCTAACATCTGTTGTATTTATGATAATGTCTTCTTCTTAATTTCTGTATGGATAATTTATTTTTCAGTATCAGTATTAATAATTTTTCAAAGTACTAAATTTAGCTTTATTAATTTATTATATTTCTTTGCATTGCATTGGTTTTTAAATATTTTTAATTACTTCATTTTTTCTATTTTCTATTTAACTTCTTAAAAATCTAACTACATTGGAAGTTTAAATGATTGCTACACAACTTTCCTTTTTTCAAATACATGCTTTAAAGCGAAAAATTTCCCTTAAGGAGAATTCCATGAGTTGATATTGTATTAGTTTATTCTCACACTGCTAATAAAGACATACCCAAGACTGAGTAATTATAAAGATAAAAAGTTTTATTGACTCACAGTTCTGCATGGCTTCGGAGTCCTCAGGAAACTGACCATCATGAAGAAGGCACCTCTTCACAGGACAGTAGGAGAGAGAACCAGAGTCAGCAACGGAAATGTGAGATGTATATACAACCATCAGATCTCCTGAGAACTGGCTGACATGAAAACAGCTTGGTGGAAATCACCTCCATGATTCAATTACCTTCACCTGATCCCACCTTTGGCACCTTGGGATTATTACAACTCAATGTGAGATTTGGGTGGGGACGCAGAGCCAAATTGTATCAGATTATATATATATATTCATTCAGCTCAAAATATTTTCATATTTTTATTGTTTCCTTCTAAGCTATGGATTTTGTAGAAGTGTGCTATTGAATTTTCAAACTTTAGTAATATTTTTAATCAGATTTGGAAAATTCTCCAAGTCTCATTCTTTCTCTACTCTCTTTCTGAGACTCCAGGTTCACATTTTGACCTTTGGGCAATGTTCTACATATTTTTATGTTTTAGTATATTTTTCTTCTCTTCCTCTTTTCTGTAATTTAGATGTTTCATATTAATGGCCTTCAGAGTCACTCATCTTTTCTTCTGCTGTTTTCAATATGCTGTTAAAACCATCTCGTGAGATCTTAATTTCATCTATTTCACATAGCCATCCTATAATATCCATCTTGTAATACATCCCATTCCCAGCTGAAATTATCCATCTTTTCATCTATTTTGACAGTATGTTTTTCTCTACTTTCTTTAATATTTTTATCATTATTGTCAAATTTGTGTATGCTAACTCCAGCATCTTATCTCTGCACCTGCTTCTATTCATTATCTTCTCTATCAATTAATATTTAATCTTTCTCTTCCCTTTTACATACAATTAATAATTTCTAATGGTGTGTAACACTATGACACTCCAAATGACACTCTAGATGATTCCTTGCAGAATCTATCAATTGTGCTCTCTTCTCAAAAAAGTCTCCATCCATTCAATTATTTATGGCAATTTAATACCAGCAGTTTACCCTGATAATCTTGGGTCTTGGCTGTAAGCTTTATCGGGGGTAGGAGGGTCTATTCCAGTTTCATCTTATTCATAGGGTATGTATTACTCCTAGAGTGTGATTTTTCTGAGCTCACACTTTCTGAGATTTCTGTGGTTTCCTCTGCCACTGTTTACTTGAATTTTAGACTGGATTGTGTCAGGGATAAACCTTTTTAATCAAAGATTTTTGTTACCTCGACTTCCTCTTCCCATGAGAAAATCTATATTCAGTTTGGGTGAAGCGCACCTGCACTCTCCAAACCTTTCATGTATGCTCTGTGCCTTTTGCCTTTCACCCAAGCTGAATTGGCATTCAAAAACTTGAATCTTTTATCATCTGCTTTCTGTTGTGCCATCCCCAGGTGTGGTGGCTCATGCCTGTAATCCCAGCACAGTGAGAGGTGTAGGTGGGTAGATAGCCTGAGTTCAGGAGTTTGAGACCAGCCTGAGCAACATGGTGAAACCCCGTCTCCATAAAAAGCAAAACGAACAAACAAAACAAAACATGATACCTGCTATTGTGCCATCCATTTCCTAAGACCAAGAGCAGAGAACAGCCTAATTATTGCTGTAACTGGGAAGGGTTGTAAGACTTTTCAGGCAAAATTTATGCTCTCAAGGGGCTACAAAATTAGGCAATAGTGTAAGAGTAAGGGCAATAAGAAGAGTAAAGATCACAGACTCTGCAGCCAGAGTTCATCCTCTTAATCTTTGTATTCCTGAGCAAGTTATCCAACTTTTCTGAGACTGTTTTCTTACCTGCAAAATGGGATAATAATTGAACTTACTTATGGAGCTTTGTATGGAGTAAATAGGTTTATGCATATCAAATACCTGAGAGAGTTTACAACCCTTGTTAAGGATTGTTTTCCTTGTTATCTTGGGATCTAACTGCCTAGGCCTGGGAAACAAGGACTCTGAATATTAGGGAGCTGTAACTACAGTGAGGTGCAGGAATCAGTCAGGTTCTGCACTAAATCATAATGAAATCGCTTTCCAACCCATCCATTGTCAGTAGCTCAAGTTTCAAAACCCCTTGTGACAGCACCCAACTGGTTAGGACTAAGTCTTACTCTATATGCTTTTTGATTTTGCCATGTGGGGAAACGAGGACTAAGCATCTTTGGTTTCTGTAGAGGAAGGCAGTCACTATCTCCCCAAAGTAACCAATATACTAACAAACAGAAGTAAGATTGGGTGCTACTCATCAAATTATGAAAAATGTCTATTATACAAGGCCACAAGAAATGTAACACTTGACATCAATAAATTGATCAAAATTAATTCTACTACGGATGAATAAATTGCAATTTACTTAGCCATGCTATTTTTTTGCTATTTAGACCATGCTTTTTCTTTACTTGTTACAATTCTTTAAAAAATTCTTCTTCTAGGATTATTTCCTTTACAATATTCCATGGAAATCACCACTATTGAGCACTGTTGTGCTCATTTTACATTTTAACATATATGATCAAACTGGGCTTCAGAAAGTCTCCTTCAATTTATACAACTAGCTATTGTGTTTAAGAGAGATTAATTGTGCTCACCACTGAGGACACTGTGGTGAGAGAGGGCAATATTCAAAGGTAGTCTAAGAGCTTTGAAAATTCTAGAGGAGAGGGTGATTTGTGGCTGTGATTCTTATCGCTTATTTTTGGGTTCTATGTAGAGTGCTACATAGGTTCCTCTGCTAAAAAAATTAGAAGAATAAATACAAGATTTTAATCTATACAATAGTTGCTGTAAGCATTGTGATTGGGAATAAATAGGGTGAATAAAATGGTTAAAAATAGTAGAAAAGGCAAAATTAAATTTAAAAAGCATAAATCTGTAATAGAACAGGCCAATTTGATTCTATCTGTTCCTCTATGAACTGCAGACAACAGCATAAAAATAAATTTCGGGCAGAAGAAGAGGGTGAGATTCCCATTTGTCACTGTGTTCTGAGCTTCTTGACCAATCTGGGTGGAGAGAGATGGAGAGAATTTAGAAATCTAGGATAATGGAGAATGTGCCATTAAAATAATAGGTAAGAGCGCCTAAGATTGTCAGCTGTCAGCAATGTAACAATTGGATTAGGGAAATTAGGCAAAGATGAAGAAATGAGCACATTTTCCTTACTAGATTAAAAAATTCCTACGTGGGACTGGAGTGATGGCTCACACCTGTAATCCCAGGAGTTTGGGAGTCCAAGGTGGGTGGATCACAAGGTCAGGAGTTTGAGACCAGCCTGGCCAACAAGGTGAAACCTCAGCTTTACTAAAAATAAAAATAAAAAAATTAGCCAGGCGTGGTGGTGGGTGCCTGTAATCCCAGCTACTCAGGAGGTTGAGGCAGGAGAATTGCTTGAACCCAGGAGACGGAGGTTGCAGTGAGCCGAGATCGTGCCACTCTGTCTCAAAAATAAACAAACAACAATGGCAACAACAAAATTCCTAAGCGGGTCAAAAGCGTGCTCACCATGCAAAACTTCTCACAATTTGGTGCGCAACAACTGTCAGGGAACAATAATTTCTTTAACAAAATTGTACGATGATCAACAAGGAGAGGCAGCCGCTCAAAAGGGAGCACGGAAGCAAGAGATTGGATCGCACGACTTTATCAGGTGTTTTAACACAGAGAGAAGGCAGCTGGAGGCTTTGGAGATGGTGGTGTAGCAGGAGTG
Source organism: Cheracebus regulus (assembly GCA_963574635.1). Classification (NCBI taxonomy): domain Eukaryota; kingdom Metazoa; phylum Chordata; class Mammalia; order Primates; family Pitheciidae; genus Cheracebus; species Cheracebus regulus. The sequence goes on along the minus strand of CAUYQU010094745.1, from coordinate 2,330 downwards.
GGGGCCAGGGACATGCTGGAAGGCTATGCTCTGCTCTATTGGACCCTCCTGCAAACTTTCACCTGCTCAGGGATGCACAATATCCAAAGTGTGGCTTAGGAAAGGGCATAAAGATTGAGACCTGCTTAGGCAGAGCAGAAATGCAACCTGGGCACACACACAGCAGCACAATGCATACAAAAATAAGGAGTTCAGAGAAACTCTGGAGGCAGCTTACATTTTCAAAACTATAAAAGAGGTGCTTAGTGCTGTTTCCAAATCTTGAAGTAGCTGGGAATCTTAAAGTGTTGTCTATTTTTTTCACATAGGATTTTCGTACTAAAATGCAATACATAAATATGTGTTATATTAAACCATGCTTCAGAATTGCATTTAAGAATAGCCTCTCACCACATGTTAGTTAAGTCTTTGGATGTGCCAGGCATGGTGGCTCACGCTTGTAATCCCAGCGCTTTGGGAGGCTGAGGTGGTCAGGAGTTCAAGATCAGCCTGGCCAACGTGGTGAACCCCCATCTCTACTAAAAATACAAAAATTAGCTGGGTGTGGTGGGACGGCCTGTGATCCCAGCTATTTGGGAGGCTGAGGCAGGAGGTTTGCTTGAACCCAGGAGGCAGAGATTGCAGTGAGCCGAGATCATGCCATTGCACTCCAGGCTGGGCAAAAGAGCAAGACTCTGTCTTAAAAAAAAAAAAAAGAAAGAAAAGAAAAGAAAAAGAAAAAATGAAAAAAAAAGGAAAAAAGAAAAAGAGCAATCTTTGGATGTGAGGTGATCAGAAGTTGAGACAGATCAGGCAGGATCCATGACAGTTCTCCATGCATGACTTCATAGTCAGGGACTTGTTGAAAACTTCTCTGAGATCTTAGTTGGAACTATTGTGAATTGCTTGTTTTAAGATGCATGTTAGAGGTACAGACCCAGGCCTTAAGTCACTGTTTGAATTTACTAGGAAAAGGCTATGAAACCATAGATTACTAATCCTTTCTTGAATTGCTATAAAGAAATACCTGAGACTGGGTAATTTACAAAGGAAAGTGGTTTAATTGCCTCATGGTTCTGCAGGGTTTACAGCAAGCATGACGCTAGCATCTGCTTTGCTTCTGGGGAGGCCACAGGAGCTTATAATAGTGGCAGAAGGTGAAGAGGGAGCAAGTGTGTCATATGGCCAGGGCAGGAACAAGTGACACTGGGCGGTAGGTACCCCACACTTTTAAATGACCAGATCTCATGTGAACTCAGAGTGATAAGTCATTGTGTCCCACTTACCAGCAAGGGAATGATCTGCCCCCATGATGCAAACACCTCCCACCAGGGCCTACCTGCAGCATTGGGGATTACATTTCAACATAAGATTTGGGCAGGGAAAATATCCAAATTATATCACATCGAGTAACTGGGAAAAGTGGAAAATGGGGCACAATCAATCTTTGTGAGTGAAAATTGTAAGAAGAAATTGGAGCTGTGCAGTCGTGGGAAAGGGGTGCCTGTGGCAGCCACGAGTGGCATGCTGCAGCCCCTTTCTCTGACTCAGGAGAACCTCTCGGCTGGGGAGCTGCAGGTGGGTTGCCTGTCACGCACAGTTCTGAACTCCTGGTGTAACTACAGCCTAGAAACATATGTAGGAACTACACTTCCAGAGACAGGAGTGGAGAATTTTGAGTTGGCGTTATAATATGCCTCTGAACTTTCAGAGAAGTGACAGGCATCAGACAGAAGTGACAGATATAAATGGAAAGTTTTCAGGGCCTGGCATTAAGAATTATATCTGGTCACGTACCCTCAAATTCCCTTCATTTCTGAACTGCTGCACAGTGTACTTGAACTAGTATAATGCGATAGGAAGAGCTGACAGAAATTTCATGTCAATTTTCTTCCACATAGCAAGGAAAGCAGAGAATGCTTCAGCCCTCACACAAACTGTTGTAGCGAGGTGTTTGGAAAATCAGCCCTGGCTAGAGAAAGCCACTGTGAAAGCAAACTGCACCTATTGAATAAAGTCTTAGTGAAAGAAAAAGTCTTCCATGAAAGACAAAAGAATATCCCTAAATTTTTGAAATTATTGAAACTAATTCAGAAGGAATAAGCTTTGAATGGAAAAAAAGCAAGAGTTCATGGTGTGTTGGTATCAGAAGCACCAACCTGGATCTGGAAGCTGAGGTTGACTCAAGTTTGACTCAGCTGCAAGGAGAAATGTGAGGTTTGTTTCCGAGGATAAAACGAAGAAACTGAGGCCAGCACCAAAATAATCCAATGCAAGAGAATTTATTCAGGCTCCCGGGTGAGGTTCTGCGGTCCTGACAGGAGGGGCCGGAGAAGTCGCACAGACTCCTC